>JAKCPI010015304.1:0-54704 GCA_023213315.1 Euborellia annulipes
TTAATTTAAAGGCGCATGCTCTACTTGTTTGCCAGATAATATAAATACAAATCAAATTTTTAAGTATTAATTTTTTAAAATTTTGCATTAAAAATACATTATTTTTTTTTCGAAAAAAAGTATTTTTTTTTAATCTCAGGGTAGGGGTAATTACCCCTTTACCCCCCCTTTGTATCCGCCCTTGGCTTGGTGTAGGAGTTAGCGTCGTTTACCAAAAGTCGCTGATTCGGACCCCAGGCAGTCCGATGATTATTTTTGACCTAATTGGACTCAAACGTCCGTATCGATAATTTTATCAATACCTCGCCGCCCTTTTCACTTTCCGCATCAATCAAAAGGCACGGGACGATAACATCTTGAACTGTTTCCGTTTCACAATCATATCGTTATTTGTTCTTATCAGACAATTTTGTTGTAATCATTATAATTGTTTACACAATTGATTGAGATATATATATATTTGACATTAGAGTGACTTCTTCTTTTGGGCAAATAATCACTTTCCCTCGAGTTAAATGAAAAAGAGGAAATTTGTAGACCCTTGACTTTCAATTGAACATTTTTAAGGTCGTCGCACGTAACTCGCTCGCTCACATTCATTCCCATATGAATCCCTTCAATCCATATTCTCATCATTTCTTTCTTTCTTTTTACGCACGCAATTGAATTATCTAATAGCTCTTAATAAAATAGGTCTGTTTAATTTTGCTTTAATTAAATATTGATTATTTCTTAGGAAATTTTTACCTTTTTTTCCTTTTTTTTTTATTAAATTAAATTGATTGCGTTGCGTCCCCTTTCTCATTCTTTGGTGATGGGGGTAGGCCCCCAGGGGCGAGTTTGCATTACTGGCAACCTTTGCAGGGATTCCCTTGATTAGTCTAAATAAATCGGGAATGACTTCCCCGAGACTTTCTCGTATATTCTTTTGGAATTACTTCTGTGTGTGTGTGTGTGTGTGTGTGAACACAATTGCTTAAAAACTCAAGTTGTAGATTTCTATCTTGAAATTTTTTTCGAAAACTGTTTAGTTTTTGAAATATTCGACGAAGGAAAAGTTCTCTTTCGTTAATTTTGAAAAAAAAAAAAAATCAAAACAAAATCATACAGGTGTCATTAAGGCGGAACGGGACCGAAGATGTTACGCATGTTTTTCCCGATAAGAGGGCGTTGTGTGTCATTAAAAGTATGCCCAAAAAATCAAGTAATTCAAAAATTCGCCAAGAGATGTCAGAATGGTAGCTAATAATATTTAATGCATTTGGTTGATTTTCATTGATCTTTTAACAATATAAATGTTATTATATATTATGTATCATTTTTAAAAACATAAAAATATATAAATATAGCGGCTGTTAGACTAGCCTGCCATCTATTGCAAGAATGCTGAACTAATTTGACAGTTGAATTTTAAATAAATCATCTAAGCTTATTTTAAAAATTTCTTAATTAATATGATTAATAATAACAATAAATTCATTTTTAAATTTAAAAACAAATTAAAGATTATTGGGACAGATTGTTTTTTTTGTAATTGCTTGATAACAAAAAAATTAATTACGATAATTTTTAAATAAGTCATTAAACAAATTATAGCTCGATGTCCGAATAATCTCTTATGAATTTAATTCATTTAAAAAAAACCGCATTGAAAAATTCTTTATAATAGTCTAGTTTTTTTCTTTCAAAGTACGTTTAGATGTCGCTCCTGAATCCCCTTAAAAAAACATGTAAATATAAACAAATGAATTTGTTCCATTTGGTATCCAAATGGCTTAAATAAAATCCTCGGAATGCCTGGGATCTGAACCCGCGACCCTTGGTATAAAAGGCCAACACGCTAGCCACTACACCAAGCCCGAGGGCCATTTTAACATTATTAAATATACAAAGTTTCCAAACGTCATCATCCTCATCAAAAATTCTCATTTCGACAGACAGACATTATAACTGTAATTCTATTTTAAAATCAAATGACGGCTTTTTGAGTAAAACAGCTTCATCCATATTAGGCATTAAGGGCTGAAGGCAAAAATATGTAATTTAAGAAGAGGTATATAATTGAATAAAGAAGAGGTTTAATAAATAAACAACCTCCCTCTCGGTTGTCTCATTTCATTTGTGCTTCCGTGAAATACACTCTATTCCTAAAAACCTGATGACCTTGCGAAGAGTTTCTTTCCTTCTTTCAAGAACGCCTGCAAAGATTAATAGAGAGCGCCCACTAGCCATGCACTCTGTTGCCTAGCAAATTAGGCGCACGCACAAAAAAAGAATGGAATAAAATAGCAAATTATTTTCCTTTCCTATCAATAGGGGGGGGTATATATAATAGCCGTCTGTCACACTCTGTTTGACCAACTTCCCGTAATTTTGCAGTTATGAAGAGTCCGGGGTCGGCGGTAAAGGGGGCAACGGAATGGGATTTTTGAGACCGGAAGAAATAGAAAGATTTTGGCTCCTGAGCAATAATGATAATAACTATAAAAGTCTAAATTCTTTTTATATAATTTTTATAAAGTTTTTTTCTTAAAAAAATTAAATATTGGGTCCAAAAAGATTCAAACGCAGCAAATTATTACTATCTTAGGAATAAATGAGTAAATAGAACAAAATACTTTTATGTATATATACAATGCATTTATTTATTTATGTTACATACATTTATTAATCACATTACAACCAGCCTAATCTAATACGGATATTGTTTAAAGTTGGTGTCTGCAATACATTCTTTTTAAAACATTTGACTTGAACAAAATATAAACAAAATTCAGTTACATTCACACTTTTTTTTATTTTTATTTTTTAACGTTCACACTTTTTTCTTATTCACACTCACACTCACACACGCCATTTGGTACCCAAATGCCTTAAATAAAATCATCGGACTGCCTGGGGTCCGAACCCGCGACGCACAGTGGGCTGAAATAGGAAAAAAGCGGCCATAATTCGAAAAAATGAACTTCGAAATATAAAAACAACGTTTTGCACACCAATAATAGACTATATGTGGACCTCAGGACAATAATTCATTTTTTTTTTTACCCAACCCAAACCCGAGTTATAGAGCGCCAAAGTGGGCAAGAAAACTTACTAACTTTTCTTTGCGTTTTAAGTCGATATTCAGGAATTTTTTTCATGTATTAATATTGATCCAATTTTAATGAATTTTTTTTTGAATCATAGATAAATTAATCTTCTTTCTGAATATATTTTTGTTTTTCTTGTATAACAGATTTATTTTGTAAATAAATTTTTTTATGTAAGTTTAAAAAAATAAGCAATATAAATTTTGGTTCAGATTTTAAAAAAGTATATGGGCATCCTCTGCCTTCTAACAAAATCAATGGATTCTGAAACTAGAATACATGTAGAACATAATTGCATCGAAACTTTTGCCCGTTTGGTATACGAGGTTAGCCAAGCCCCGAGGGCCCATTATACATTTTACATCTTGAAATTCGAATGTACCGTCCTGTCGGAAACTAAATATATCTCGACACAAAAAATCTGGTGTGATAAGCACAGAATCGATTACCGACGATAAGAGAAAGTTGTGCGCTGTGCGACCAGTCACACCAGATTTTAATTTAGTAGAAGTTGTTGTGTGATGTTGTTTCATCCCGGATTTTTAAATCAAGATCTATTTAGAGAGTTTAAAAAAAAGGCATAGCCAATAAATTGAGAAGCTCATATGCCAGTACAGTATATGATTATGTAGGTATTGTGCGTAGCGCATCCGCGAATCAAGGATAACGGCCAGCCAGCCAGTCCGGTCACTCCCTCGACTTGTTTAATATTTATGACAATTTTCTTTTCTTTCTTCTAAAACCTTGGGAAAACTTTTCTCGGGTTATCAATTCAGAGATTATTTTTATTTTCTTGTCATATTCAAATTGAATAATAAATAAAAAAAATAATTTATTTGTGTGTGATTAAATATATAGAAGAACTAATCCATCATCTTAATCGATCTTTCTGGTAGCTGCTACACTCTTAGAGATCATTAAAAGTCAAAAGTGTAAAATGGCTGTTATATATTTATCTTAAGGAAGGTAGATCTGCAGCCAGGAGAATAAAAAACTATTTGAATTTCTTGCTTATAGTAATAGAATATGTAAATGCAAAGAATACATAGATATTTCTCTATACATTTCCTATTGGAGAAATCGTAACTTTAGGAATTAATAATTGCTGGTCAAAGAACATGTCGCTTCCAAGCGTTTTGATTATAAGGGCCGTAATGTGGTGAATTGAGGTGAAATCCACTGAGGAAGGAGTGCCGATAGTGTCTCCGAAATATCTGGAAATATTGCCTTGCTAACGAATTAAAAACAATTGCTGAAAATATAGCGTTTTTTTTTCTCTTTAATAGAAAAAATAACGCCCAAAGAACTTTTCTCGTACCCAAAAAGATGCCTTTCAAATATTTTGGTATTCCACAACAACGTCTATGTGTGTTTTTTAACAATCTTTGGTCCCGAAGAAGGACGCGATTGGCGTCCGAAACGTTGACCAAAAGAAATTAAAATATTTATTGGCTATATGAGACTCTGCAGCCAATTGTTAATCGTCGACGTTTCGGTCGCGAATCACGACCTTCCTCAAGACGATTAATTGTTAGAATACATGGTTAACAGTATTATTATATTCAATTATCATTGTAAATTACACAATATTTATTCAAGCTATATGTATTAAGAGTGAGTGACTTGCTCGCTTAGGGCTTCTTACAATCAATGGGGCAAGTCGCTTGTCAAATTGTTTTGAAATAAACTTTACTTTTATTTCAGATTTTCAAATTCTTCCTTCCATTGAGCCAATGTTCAATCCCCGTATGGGGATTTGCATGTTAATTTCGATTCAAAAGGGATTCGGTCCCCTTTTTGAACTTTTTACACATTTTAAAAAATTATTTCCAATTCTTATGAAATTTTTTATTTATTTAGGATTCTCTATTGTGTATAAAATGTCCAAATATGAGATTAACATTTTGAAAAATTTTAAGTAGTCAACATTTAAAATACACAGAGCCCTATGGAGATTTTGAATTGACTGTTTTAATTCTGAAATGCAAGTGGTCAAGTTAACTAAGGTGCTAGGGGAAACTAAGTATATCTCGACACAAAAAAATATATCCCAAAAAAAAATCTGGTGTGACAGCATAGTAGACAACTTTTGATTACCGAAGGTGCGTTTAATCACACCAGATTTAAAAAAAACTAGACTATTGTAAGGAATTTTTCAATGCGGTTTTTTGTAAATGAATTAAATTCATAAGAGATTATTGGGACATCGAGCTATAATTTGTTTTAATGACTTATTAAAAATTATCGTAATTAATTTTTTTGTTATCAAGCAAATACAAAAAAAACAATCTGTCCCAATAATCTTTAATTTTTTTTAAATTTAAAAATGAATTTATTGTTATTATTAATCACATATTAATTAAGAAATTTTTAAAATAAGCTTAGATGATTTATTTAAAAATCAACTGTCAAATTAGTTCAGCATTCTTGCAATAGATGGCAGGCTAGTCTAACAGCCGATCCCCTTTTAGCCTATATTTATATATTTTTACGCTTTTATAAAAGATACATAATATATTATAACAGTATTTATTGTTAAAAGATCAATGAAAATCAACCAAATGCATTAAATATTATTAGCTACCATTCTGACATCTCTTGGCAAATTTTTGAATTACTTGATTTTTTGGGCATACTTTGAATGACACACGGGAAAAACATGCGTAACACCTTTCCGCCTTAATAATATTCTATTTTCTTCCTTACATAAAATTGAGAAGCCCATTTACTGGGGTGTGTTCTCGTTTCCCTTCCCTAAATTATCTTTCTTTTTGTTGTTATTCGGTCCAAGTCGAGAGTGAAAAGGAACCAAAGTTCAGCTAGCTATTTATACACTCGATGATGATGATGATGATGATGCAAAGTGTCCTTTATAGTGATGAGACAGACAGACAACTTTCACTCTCTCAAATGTCGGAATTTTTATTACGAATAAGAAACTAGTTTTTTTTTTTTTTTTTTTAAAGATGAGTCGATGCTAAAAGGTGTTTTTTTTTTTTTTATTACACACATTTTTCAATCCCAGGTGACCTTTCCACTGATTGGTTAAGAATTAAAGTCAAGGTCCTCACTTCTTTTAACTGTTTAAGGTATTTTTAAAGAAGAAGATGCGACCTATTCGATTATGCAAGCAAGCAAAGTGAAAGGAAAGAATTTAAAGTGAACGAACATCCGTCGGTCGACATTTTCAATCATTCTTCTACTTCATATTGATTGCTTAATATCAACCACGAAATGGGTGTATTTTTGGAATCACTAGCTGGGCTGTCTGGGAAAAATAACCAACCTAGAAACCTCAATTTCTTTCTCTCACCTTTTACCGTTTCTAAATTTTCCTTTTCGTTAAATACTGTATCTCCAATCTGGTGTGACTGGCGCACAGCACACAACTTTCTATTACCCTTCACGGTCACACCAGATTTTTTTGTGTCGAGATATATTTAGTTTTCTATAGCAACTTACAAGGAGAGTACACGTCACCGATTTTGATATCCTTTTATCTGGTGAATCTATACTGAAAAATATTTGTGTTCTGATTGAGCTTTTCGTCCAATGCGCCCTAATCTGAAATTTTAAAATCTAAAAAGGATTGTTATCACTAGGGCTCGGATTTCGCCCTATTTGCCTTTTTTTTATTTATGGCTTAAAATTTAGGCCAGTATGATATGTATACGTTTCATGAAATTCTGAATAAAATAAGAGGCATTTGTTAGTGCCTATAATGCCTATTTTGGCCGATTTCAGCTTTTAGTGCCTATTTCATCTATAAATGCCTTTTTTAGTGCCCATTTTAAGTTCAAATAGCCAATTTCAATTCTTCACGAGCTATACATAGCCTAAATTTAAAATTTTTTTGAATTATCAAGAAAATATTTCAAGGGGTGGGGGGACAAAAGGGGGTAATTACTCCCCCCCCCATTCCCAAGATTTGAAAAAAAAATACTTTTTTTCAAAAAAAAATTTATTTTTAATGTAAAATTTTTAAAATTAGTACTTAAAAATTTGATTTCTATTTATATTCTGGGGCAAATAAGTGTGCTGTGCGACCAGTCACACCAAATTACCAAAAATAAGACATCAATTTTTTAAATTTTTTATATTATTTCTTAAATAATACCTTTTAAGTGCCTTTTTAAGTGCCTATTTTAATAATTTTTAGTGCTTAGTTGCCTGCCTATTTTAAAGATTTTTAGTGCCTATAAATCCGAGCCCTAGTCATAAGGCTCAAAGAAAAGCATATCAACAACAAAAGCTAATATCGTAACGGGTAGAGGAGAGAGTTTGTAATCCAGGGATCCCAAGTTCAAAACCTGGGTTGTCTTTTTTACTTTCTCTTAGCCTATATATGAAATATATAGGAGAGAAAGTATTGCGATCATGTCAAAAATTCGATGTCGAGATTTTGATGGATATACATGTTTTGAGGTCCCCTGAGTCCAAAAAAGTGGGTCCCGCAAATTGGTCTGTGTGTATGTATGTGTGTGTGTGTGTGTGTGTGTGTGTGGTGTGTGGTGTGTGGTGTGTCTGTATGTGTGGACAGATTTTTAGCATGAAGGAATTGAGCTACCGGATTGAAATTTTATATTTAACTTAGGTACCTTCCCACACGCTCAAAATAAGCTTTTTGAACAAAATCGGCCAAAAAGTACTAGTACTTTACTGATGTACTTTTTCAGTTTTTTTCGATTTTCTCAAAATTCCCTCCAAGGATTTTTTTTAAAATTCAAAAATCAATTATTTTTTAGATGCTCTTTAAAATGTATATTCTCATTTTGCCGTTGAAATCTTCTGAAGACCACTTTACTCTTGTTCTTCATAGGAAAGATAGAAATGGTTGCCATGGTAACGGAATTTAAATCTTTTTCTTTTTATTAGATTAAAAATCAATTATTATTTAAATTCCCATTTATTACTTTCTCTTAGCCTATATATGAAATATATAGAGAGAGAAAGTATTGCGATCATGTCAAAAATTCGATGTCGAGATTTTGATGGATATACATGTTTTGAGGTCCCCTGAGTCCAAAAAAGTGGGTCCCGCAAATTGGTCTGTGCGTGTGTGCGTGTGTGGGTGTGTGGTGTGTGTGGACAGATTTTTAGCATGAAGGAATTGAGCTACCGGATTGAAATTTTATATTTAACTTAGGTACCTTCCCACACGCTCAAAATAAGCTTTTGAACAAAATCGGCCAAAAAGTACTAGTACTTTACTGATGTACTTTTTCAGTCTTTTTCGATTTTCTCAAAATTCCCTCCAAGGATTTTTTTTAAAATTCAAAAATCAATTATTTTTTAGATGCTCTTTAAAATGTATATTCTCATTTTGCCGTTGAAATCTTCTGAAGACCACTTTACTCTTGTTCTTCATAGGAAAGATAGAAATGGTTGCCATGGTAACGGAATTTAAATCTTTTTCTTTTTATTAGATTAAAAATCAATTATTATTTAAATTCCCATTTATTTTTTTTATTTCTGTTTTAATTGTTTCAAAGAAAACATATATATATATCTCTCCCACTTGCAAACATTATCGTCTCTCTCTACTCTTTTTAAATTCCCTTTCCACCTTATCTTCGCATAGAAACAATGTTAATTTCCTATAGGGATTTGTATGTTAATTTCGACTCAAAAGGGGGTCCCCTTTGGAACTTTTTACGCATTTAAAATTTTTTTTCCAATTCTTATGAAATTTTGTATTTATTTACGATTCTATATTGTGTATAAAATGTCCAAATATGAGATTAAAATTTTGAAAAATAACCATAGTTTATTTGAAGCAGTCAACATTTAAAATGCAAGTTTGAAACAAAGGTGCTATCGGAAACTAAATATATCTCGACACAAAAATCTGGTGTGACCAGCACAGTGCGCAACTTTCTCTTACCGAAGGGTAAGAGAAAGTTGTGTGCTGTGCGCCAGTCACACCAGATTTTTTTTTAGTATTATTTGTATAAAAAATCTGGTGTGACTGGCGCACAGCACACAACTTTCTCTTACCTTCGGTAATCGAAAGTTGTGTACTGTGCTTGTCACACCAGATTTTTTGTGTCGACATATATTTAGTTCCCGACAGTACGGAACATATGAATTCAGATGTAAAATTTATAAGTATGGGAAAATATTTATATTTTGATACCATGGCAACCATTTCTCCTATCTTCCCTATGAAATACAAGAGTAAAGTGGTCTTCAGAAGATTTCAATTGCAAAATGAGAATATACATTTTAAAGAGCATCTAAAAAATAATTGATTTTTGAATTTTAAAAAAAAATCGTTGGAGCAAATTTTGAGAAAATCGAAAAAAACTGAAAAAGTACATCAGTAAAGTACTAGTACTCTTTGGCCGATTTTGATTAAAAGCTTATTTTTCCGGTCCCGGGGGCTGTTTAACTTAAATATAAAATTTCAACCTCCTAGCTCAATTCCTTCATGCTTAAAATTGAACACAGACACACACACACACACACACACAGACAGACAGACCATGTCGCGAAAACCACTTTTTTGGATTCAGGGGACCTCAAAACGTGAAGATCCATCAAAATCTCGACATCGAATTTTTGACATGAATCCAATACTTTCTCTCTATATATATATTACATATATACATAGGTAAGAGAAAGTAATAGTTGATTTATGAATTTTAATCAAAATCTTTGGAACAAATTTTGAGAAAAACTTGGGGGAAAAAAAAAAAACTGAAAAAGTGCATTAGTAAAGTACTAGTACTTTTTTTTGCCGATTTGGTTCAAATGCTTCGTTTCACGTTCCAGGGCGGGGGGGGAGGGGGTGGCTAACTTAAATATAAAATTTCAACCTCGGAGCTCTTTTCTTCACAGTCAGACAGGGCCGGATTTAAGGGTATGCCGCCTATAGTAGCCGAGGTGTTTCTCGAGAATTTGCCGCCTTGCGGAAAATTTTTTCCCATCCTGTCAAAATCATTGTACCTTTCCCCCCCCCTTTTTACTTTCTCTTACCTATGTATATATGTAATATATATATAGAGAGAAAGTATTGGATTCATGTCAAAAATTCGATGTCGAGATTTTGATGGATCTTCACGTTTTGAGGTCCCCTGAATCCAAAAAAGTGGTTTTCGCGACATGGTCTGTCTGTCTGTGTGTCTGTGTGTGTCTGTGAACAAAATATCTCAAGAACGAAAAGAGCCAGGAGGTTGAAATTTTATATTTAAGTTAGGCACCCCCATGGGACGTGACACGAAGCTTTTGAACAAAATCGACCAAAAAGTACTAGCACTTTACTGATGTACTTTTTCAGTTTTTTTTCGATTTTCTCAAAATTTGCTCCAACGATTTTTTTTAAAATTCAAAAATCAATTATTTTTTAGATTCTCTTTAAAATGTATATTCTCATTTTGTGATTGAAATCTTCTGAAGACCACTTTACTCTTGTACTCCATAGAAAAGATAGGAGAAATGGTTGCCATGGTAAATATATATCAGCGGAAACTAAATACATGTCGACACAAAAAATCTGGTGTGACAAGCACAGAACCCAACTTTTGATTATCGAAGCTAAGAGAAAGTTGTGTGCTGTGCGCCAGTCACACCAGATTTTTTTTTATAAAATACAATAAATGATTTAAAAATAAAAATGTGTTCTCTCAAATTAAAAATATTCTCAAATTTTTTTATTCACTTTGTCAGTGGCTTTTTAACGTGACAACCAGGGCCGCAGACAGGAGGGGGGGGGGGGCTATATCGCCGGGGCCCGGGCCCATTGCGCTGCCACCTTAAAATTCTAATAAAAACTAATTTTCATGGTTAAAATTTCAATTTAAAAAAATCATTTTCTTGAAATTTTTTTATCTTTTTCACGACTCAGGATAGCTAAAAACGCAGATTTCATTGGTTAATTTTCAAAAAAAATTTTCCATACCCCCAGCTTCCCCCGGAAATCTTCTGTCCGGATTTGGCCTCGAAAAATTATTGTAACTGAAAAATTT
This sequence comes from Euborellia annulipes, assembly GCA_023213315.1. Lineage (NCBI taxonomy): Eukaryota > Metazoa > Arthropoda > Insecta > Dermaptera > Anisolabididae > Euborellia > Euborellia annulipes. The sequence goes on from JAKCPI010015304.1 coordinate 11,060, forward strand.
TTAATTAACTTTATTTAAATAAATATTGTAATCTATGGGGGGGGGTTTGGTTTAATTTAAGGGGGGGGGGGGGGGTTTTTTTTTTTATGTTTTTTTTTTTTTTTTTTTTTGGAAAGTGGGGGTGGGTTTTTTTGTTATTTGTGTTTTTTTTGTTTATTTTTATAATTTTTTATATTATTGATTTTATGTGGGGAAAAAAATTAAAATTAAGATTTTATTTGGTTTAATTTTAATTTATATTTCTATAACTATTTCAAAAGTTTTGACAAAAACTGTGTAAAAAATTGTTGGCATGAAGGTCACAATAACCTTTTATATACTAAAAAAAAAACTTTTTTTTTTTTTTTTGGGGGGGGGCCGTATTAGTAAGTAGCCCCGGGGCCCGTCAAGTAAGTCTGTCTGCGGCCCTGGTGACAACGTCTTGTTCCTTGACTTCCAACTATTTTTACTTTCTCTTACCTATATTGAAATATAAAGAGAGAAAGTATTGTTGACAAAAATTTATTTCAATTCAATTGGCTACCAATCAATTTAAATAAAAAGGGTCTAAACGGCCTCAGATGCCGAAAAAAACTTTAAAAAAAAGGCTGGGCTGAGCTCCCCCCCCCCCCCCCCCCCCGCTGGGAATATGCTAGCGCCGTCACTGGTCGCTTGGGAGATTTTATTTATATATACTTCTGTTACTTTGTTAACTTTTGTCCTATTTGGAATCCCCTGTACCATATGGACCCTGTTATGCAATGGTGTGTCAAAGACCAAACATCGAGTTTTGAGAAAATCAACAATAAAGTTTTTTGCTTACATTGGATTATATATAATTTTTCTTGTCAATTGTGCAAGTAATAATAAATATAAATTTTTTTAGGACATATTTCATAAAAAATACTATTAATTAAAGCATTTGAAACAATATTCCGTGCTTAACTCAATTTTGAATTTTTTGGTCTTTGACACACCATTGCATAACAGGGTCCATATAAGTACCTAATTATCTCTTTAGATGGCAGCACCTACCTTGGCTCAGCTCAGCTCTCTCCACCCCCCCCCCTCCTTCCTTCCCTTCCCTTTCAAGTTGCTCTTTATCAAATGCATCTCGCAAAGACGATTTTATCATTTCTTATTGCTTATGCTTAACTCGTCGCTGTTAAGCAATGCTAAGGGCTACTAAATCTCTGGATAGGTTACTTCGCCATGCGGTAAACAATTTCATAGTTAAATCTATAAATTGTAAACCTTAACAAAAAAATAATTGATTCGAGACCATGGGCGTAACTAGAAAATTTTGCTGGGGTGGGCCATGGGCCCAGCTTTCCTCTGGGGGGCTTGGAAAGCCCCATATTTTCTTGGGGCAGGGAGCTTTCTGGGGGGGGGGGCAAGAGCCTTCTAGGGGGGGCCGGCCCCCCGGCACCCTCCTAGTTACGCCCATGTTCGAGACGCTTGTTTGTGTCAATTTTCTAACGTTGATCAGCCTAATTGTTTGATGACGTTTGAGGGATCTAGACTGCCGGGAGTAGTAAAAATCTTTTAATTTTTTTTTTTTTAAACCCTCCTCCCCCCCCCCCCCCCACCACACAAAAAAAAAAATTGTTAATTGTTAAAAAGGAGATATTTTCGAATATATTTATTTAAAATGTCCATCAATGGAAAGAATAAAACAAATATCAAATCAAATTTGAAATTTAAAGATGGCGCTGTTTCAAAATGACGCTCAACAGGTGCTGCCAACTGGCGGCTTTTCGCGCAAACACTCACGCTTGAATTGAATGGCACGCCCAAAACTATTTAATATTTGTGCAGCAATTCGCTTGGCCACGTTTATTATTCAATTTAAATAATTATTAGATATTTTTTTAGCATCGAATTTAACTTGCCCCGCAATGTAAACAAGTGTGTGTTTGATAATTTTTTTTTTTTGGCAACATATGACCAAAAATCATATGACTTTAGGGTTGTGAAAGTGGAGCGGAGCGAAGAGCGAAGAGCACGTGATTTTATTTACAGCCATTCAGAAATAAAATTGTGTCTAGAGAGAGCGAGAGAGAGAGAAAAGAAAAATGAAGAAATATGATCACTGCCCGCTTGAGTGACAATCGTCCAGGCTGCCCTGATTAGTGCTGCAATGGCATTATTTAATAAATTGTTCTCGAAAAGGAAACAAGCCAAGGCTACGGGAGGAGGTTATGTCAATTTAAATAAAGCCAATGATTCCAAGTGAGTTCTTCCCCTTCACCTCTAATTAATTCCCTTTATCTAATTTGGAATTGATCCAAATGACAGATGCAATTATTTGGCATTAATCCTTCTACGTTAATCATTAAATAATAATAAACTATTATTAAACGTCACGAGATGCAGCATCATGTGATTTCAAAAAAAAAAAAAATAAATTTTATTTCTAAACTATTTTAACCCAATGTAACATTTATTTTATTAAAAAAAGACCAAAAGTATATTTATTTATTTTCAAATAAACCTTTTTTAGAATGAATTTTATCCCAAAATCGTTGGCTGGACGTTTATCCTTGATATGACATTTGGATTTGTCACTATTACAAAAATTTCTCCTTGGTTTTTTTTTTTTTTTAATAATCCAATATCTCTTATAAACTATAAGAGCCATATTTATTTAAATTGGAAAGGAATTATAAATCATACACAATAATAATAATATGTATTTTTAATAATGAATAACAATATAAAAAGCATTTATTGTTGTTTATTTGATTTAACATCGAAATTTCACCTAATTAATTCTAAATATCAAAAACACTTGACAATAAGATAGGAATTTTTCAATTTAACTTTATTTTTTCTCAATAAAACAGTTTATATATATATAATGCATTTCAATTTTGTTTATTTTCTTTTTTTCAATGGTGATTGTTGATTTGATTGTTGAACAACAATTGCTCATTGTTTTTATTTGAAAACACACCGACCCCCTCTTGGTCGATTCGATATTTTTGTAACCTTAAAAGTAAAGATCATTAATAATAGGATATAAACATGTGAATTGTTTTGTTTTTTTTTCAGTTGGTCTCCATTCAATTTCTCCAAAGAGCAAGTGAGAATTCTTTTATTCCGTGAATGCGACTGGCGAGGGAGAAAATTACTTTTTGATTCAAATGCCGTGCAAAAAGTTCCATTTGAATCTCAAAATACAAATAAATTTCGTATTGGAACGAAAATCAAAAATGAGAATAATAAATCCGGGACATTTGTTGAAGTCACCAATGGCTTTGGATATCAGGTTTGTTAAAAAAAGAAGAAATTTCAATGAGTTTAGCGCTACGCATTCATTAATTGCTCTTTTATTCATTTCAGTATATCAAGCCCGAGTCGGATATTTCGATGCTTGGCGAGATGATTTTCGGGGCAGTGGCGATGACCTATCGAGGCAATTCCTTAAAGGTGCATTCAATTGCAGCACCAAATCGAATTATGTGCACCAAAGTATTTCCATCTCCAAACTCGAGAAATTCCCGACGCAAAATTAGGTGAGTCTTGATTTTTTTTTAAGTTTTCACAAAAAAAAAAAAGGAAAAATTGAAATTTTTATGTCTAACAAGTAAGATAAAATTACTAAACATATTAATTAAATAAAAATAAATCTCTATATACAGGGTGTTATTATTATAATTACAGCAAAAATTCAAAGGATTATTCCCCGGACAATTCCAAGAATATTTTGTCCTTTTATGATTTTTAAAACCTACTCAGGTCTATTCTCTATAAACAGACGTTAAAATATAAAATAAACAATTGGGTTTTAAAAAGTAATGTAAAAACAATCAGCGTTAAAAAATGCTATTCTCTAAACAAAGATTAAAAGCGACGTTAATATGTTGCTTTTATTTCAAAGCTATCAAAATCATAACCTTACTTTTTAGGCTAAGGACGTCATTTATATTTTAAACACGACGTTAAAATATTAAAGGCACCCCGTAGACATGGCATAATTTTTAACACTATTTACTAAATCTTAACGCATTGGCTTTAAAGTTTTTGTTTACAGAATAGTTATTTGAGGCAAGGAATCGATTTTGAATAGCATTTTTTAACGCTGATTGTTTTTACATTACTTTTGAACATCTATTTGTTTATTTTAAATTTTACGTCTGTTTTTAGAGAATAGACCTGACTTTGTGTTCCGAAGTGGCAGGTCGAACAAAATTTTCAAAAATTATCATGTAAAATTTCTTAATATCGATGCATCACACACCCATGAATTGTATTTCTATATTGTTAATAAACAAAATACGCCCATCTGTATTAACTACCGATTGTCGTGAAGAAGGGCGCGACTTGCGTCCGGAAAGTCTGCAATCGAAATAAAAAAAATTGGATAAAGATTGATTAAATTTTAGCCTGATTTCTTTCCTGGCTGCCATCCTACTCAAATTTGTCACAAGGGGGGGGGGGGAAGTAATTACCCCCTCCCCCCGAGATTTGAAAAAAATACTTTTTTTTTTTTCGAAAAAAAAATTTATTTTTAATGTAAAATTTTAAAAATTAATACTTAAAAATTTGATTTGTATTTATATTCTGACAAACAAGTAGAGAATGCGCCTTTAAATTACCGAAATTAAGCAAAAATAGAGTGTTGTGCGACGAGTCACACCAGATTACCCCCCCCCCCCCCGAGAAACACCTCTGGATCCGCCCTTGATTTGTCAATAGTACAGCCATCACCTCACTATTTAAAAATTACAATTTCCCAGTAAAGGAGCCGAAAATTGAAGAGCTGAGAGAGAAGAAGAGGCTGATTCTATTCTCCTTATCTTCCCGCCCTGTAATTATCATAAAATAAAAATTATTGAAAAAAGGGAAGGGTGAAAGGAAAGGGCTTGGCTTCTTTGTCGACGGTGATTATCTGGTCCCGAACGTTCTTTAAGTGGCGAAATGCTTCCTCTTTACGTTTAACACTGTTTTCTCAGTTTTCTCTTATGTTTGTTTTTTCGGGGGTGGAGGGTTGGTCACCCGTATCATTTATATATTTAGTAATTTCTGCCTAGGCGCGTGTTCAAAATGCGGCCGAACAATGTTCATAATTTTAATTTTTTTTTTTATATTTATGTATGTTTTTAAGTATAATATTTTTCTCTTTATTTTTCAGTAATAAAAGTTTAGAAGACTCAATGGGAAGTTCTATTAATTCTATGAGCGATTATGGATCTGATAACAAGTTTGGTAATATTCTTTATTTTACGTTTCTTTTAATTTATTTCTGAGTGTTGTTATTCATTGGAAGTGAGTTCTATTTAAATTCTTGCGAATTTTATTTTGCAAATGTTTTTCGGCCTATCAAACGTATTTATTTTTATTGTAAAATTTCAATACTTAATCGTTCTTCTTATTGGCCTACAAATTAAATTATATATAGATCTATAGTCTATTAAAATTGAAAAAAATTTTAATTTATGTATGTACTTAAGGCTTTGATGTATATGTAACATATATATAAATAATATATATATATAAATTACTTTTTGTATTTTAATTAAAACTGTGTTGTGCAACATTGTGTACAGGTTCGTTTAGAAAAACGAAAACGTGTGATGAAAATGAAAGAAAATCAATTTTGCACCGAAACAGGATTACCGACCAAACGGGTATCCGGTCAGGGTCTCGGGGGGTTAAGAGAGGGTGGGGATTTTAAAAAATAAAAAAGAAAAAGGGGAGAAAGTGTGTATGTTTTTATTTTTAAATACAAATGTATTTTGTTAAGTTACGGTTTATCCACTCACTGCAGGCGTTAAAAGCATTACAAAAACATTTCTTACTTTTTATGCGCATTTGCTCAAAAAACCTGCAGTTAAGAAAACTGATTGGCCGAAAGACTTTCTTGCACAATAATAATATAGCACTATACGAGTTATCCTGAAAACTTCATTAGAAAGATGATCTTTTATTTGACAATAAGAGGATAAAGGAGCAAGCGGCCAGGTAGTTAGTCTCCACGAAATGAAACTCTCTGTTGAGGAAACAGTTTCGGTTTTAATGAAATATAACCATCATCACTCTCGATAAATGGACTGATGATGGTTATATTTCATTAAAACCGAAACTGTTTCCTCAACAGAGAGTTTCATTTCGTGGAGAAACTACCTGGCCGCTTCTCCTTTATCCTCTTATTGTCAAATATAACAGCCACTTCATCTCTTCGATCTTTTATTTATTTATTTATTAAAATAATAATATTTTTACTTAATTGCAGCTAATGTTAGCGGACCTTTAGATGTTCCTTCAACGAAATCTCAAGCAACTACAACTACTAGTCTTGATGTTGATTCCGGTATCCATGGAGATAGTTCGTTTTCAAATAGTTGCAGTAGTACCTGTTATTGTTTTACACCAAGGAGTCCCGAGTCAAGAAGTGGTAAGTTTTCCTTTTCTATTCAAGTGACATAACAAAATAAATATTTTGGTTTTTTTTTTAACTCCATCAGTTAGAAAAATCGACTCATGTTAAATAAAAGTACAGGGTCCGCCATTTAACATTTTTTTTAAAAAATGCAATAAAACAAAAACGGTTGAATGAATTTTCAAATTTATTTTTTCATAGTGAAGTATACACCTTCCGATTATTTATGAAATACTATTTCATTCAAATGGCTGCCTCGGCTGGCCTTGCAGTACGCCGTACGGTCGGTCCAATTTTTGAGTACATTTGTGATAGTATACGGCTCTATTTTAGCTATGACTGCACGAATGTTGTCCTTCAAAGCCTGAATTGTCTCTGGTTTGTCTGCATAACATTTGTCTTTGACGGCTCCCCACAAATAATAGTCTAACGGTGTCAAATCGCAGCTCCGAGGCGGCCAAACGACATCAGAATTTCTGCTGATAATTCGGTCTCCGAAGACAGTGCGCAAAAGTTCGATTGTAAGTTTAGCTGTGTGACCCGGAGCGCCGTCTTGTTGGAACCAAATGTTTTCCAAGTCTTGCTCTTCAAGTTTCGGGAACAACCAATCAGAAATCATGGCGGTCGCCATTAACCTTAACGGCGGCTCCTGCGATATTCTCGGTTGTGCGCACTGTTTTTGGCTTATAACGTGTTGGTTTGTCAATAATAAGTGCCAGTTTCTCTCAATTTCTTCAAAAGAAAACGGAGCTGACGGCGCCTCTTTTCTTCCCATTTCCGTACGTAAATGTCGCACACATTCTGCAACATTACCATGATTTTCAAAGTAAAACTGCACTATTTTCACGCGTTCCTCAAGCGTTTACGCAACCATTTTCGTTCAGCGGAAGGATAAAACTGACTTTCTGTCAAATCAGAAGTGACATTAAGGTTACCAGTGTTGAAATAACAGCTAGTTAAAAAAAAAAAGTTAGATGGCGGACCCTGTACATTTGACTGAAATTTATTTTTATTTAATTTAATATTTGATATATAATAATAATAATATTTTATTTTTAAATTGAATTCTCTAACTTCAATTCTCGATTTAGTATTTTCTTTCTCGGTTACAATGCGTTTTCATATGGTTTATGGAGATTTTTTTACTTTCTTCTATATCTTGTATTCGTAATGTAAAAAAATTTGACTTTGAGAATTTGATGACTCTCTGTTTTAGACCTCCCTGAGTCAAAAAAAATAAATCTGGTATGATTGGTCGCACCAGATTTTTTGTGTCGAGATATATTTAGTTTCCGCCGATATATTAGAATGCAAGATGTAAAATTTTTAAACATGGCACCATGGCAATTTCTCCTATTTTTCCTACGAAGTAGTGAGGGACAATATTAAGTCCCACCCATGCGTTTTCTACTTGTGATTATTTCTTTGTTTTTAAAAAAAATATATATTTTTTAATGGAATCTTTCATGCTTCAAATCTAGAAAATTTCCAACGAAGATTTTCATTTCTTTTATAAAAACAATGAAATAATCACAAGTAGAAAACGCATGGGTGGGGCTTAATATTGTCCCTCACTATACAAGTGTAAAGTGTGCTTCAAACAATGTTGAAAGATGATGAGCAAAATGAAAATACACATAACATGTTATAAAGAGCATCTAAAAAATAATTGATTTTTGAATTTTAATCAAAATCGTTAAAGCAAATTTTGAGAAAATCGAAAAAAACTGAAAAAGTACATTAGAAAAGTGCTAGTACTTTTTGGCCGATTTTGTCCAAAAGCTTCGTGTCACGTGCCAGGGGGGATGCCTAACTTAAATTTAAAATTTCATTCTCCTAGCTCCTTTCGTTCTTGAAATATTTTGTTCACAGACACACAGACAGACCATGTTGCGAAAACCACTTTTTTGGATTCCATCAAAATCTCGACAATGAATTTTTGACATTGAAACAATACTTTCTCTCTCTATATATTAACATATATAGAGGTAAGTGAAAGTAAAACCCCCGAAACAATATAGCAAAGGCATTTCAAAAACTGAATAGTTTCCTCAATCAATCAAAACGCATAATAACAGAGACAGATAATCGAGAAATAAAATAACTAAATAAAAATCTTTTTTGAATTTTCTAGAATACAAAATTTTAATAATTTTTTAATTAGCAATAAAAAAAGTATTGAGAATTTATTTTAAATACTTTTATTAAAATTTTCAGATTCGTTTTCAAGTTCGAGCGCGGGCTCAATGGCAAGCTTACAAAGGCGATGGAATCGTTCGTTAACAACATCATTGGACTTTACTTCCTGTGCCAGCGGCATTTGGCCCGAAGAGACTCATAAAAAATCAATTAAACGAACGAAATTAGGTCTGGCATTGATTATCACATTTGAAGAAATGCAAGAAAAGTAAGAGGGGATTTTTTTATTTTTATTTTTTATTTTCTTTTTCTTATAAATGATTCATTATTTATTTATTTTTAAGGGAAATGCTCGTTTTCTTCTTCGAACACATGGCAATGGTGGAGAGTATGGTCGAAAGATTGAGATCTTCAGTTGAACAAGCCTATATCCATAATGAAACGTTTGTCCATTTTATGATGGAGGGAACCGACAATTTAAAACAGGTGACTTGAACAGCAACAAATTTCAAAAGTTTACTATTACCGTATAATGTGTATACTGTACAAACTCTAAGTGTCAAATCCTGCGAAGCAATTGATTTATAATTTGTAATATTTCCAGTGGCTGTGGGACTTGTTCTGCGCCCCTCGACTCACGACTCCCATCTGGCTCGGGCTGACATCTTGCAAAACTCTCAATAATAATAATCTCTCTATTACATTCCTACAAGATTTTTGCCAACTTCTTGCTTTAATTGATACAAAGGCTACTAATTTGTAAGTCGGCTTTAACTTTGAGTTTTTTTTTTTTCTAACATTTAATTTATTGGAAATAAAAATATAAGCAGCTAGGCGCTGACGTTTCGGCCTTGAATCAGGCCATCTTTACAACTGTAAAAAGAAATTTTGTTTTTTAACACAATTTTCTTTTCGAAAAAAAATCTTAATTTTCTACCCTTCCTTGTTAGCCTTTATCTAACTTTATTTTAAATACTGTATATTTGTAGCCACAAAACCTGATTGTTCTAAATAAAATATTATGAGAAGGCGTTTTAGGACAAAGGCAAAAAAAAAAGATTTTTCCGTGTAAAGATAAAATATTTTCTGAGGATGTGGCATAAGGGCAGCCAAGACGAAAAATAAAATAAAAATCTATTTTTTTCGACGTTTCGAGTGCCGATCGCACTCTTCATCAGGACAAAAATGATGTCAAGTTGTCAGGTTAGTTGACATGGCAGTGTAGCAACGTTTTTATATTTTCTTGAAAAACTCTCTGTTACTGTTCAGAACAGTTTTTCAAGAAAATAGAAATTGATAAAAAACGTTGCTACACTGCCATGTCAACTAACCTGACAACTTGACATCATTTTTGTCCTGATGAAGAGTGCGATCGGCACTCGAAACGTCGACATTATTTTTTTTTCGCCTTGGCTGCCCAAATGCCACATCCTCATATCATAATATCCAGCCATCAAGAAACAACTAGATAAAATATTTGCTTTGAAACTCTGGGCGTAGCCAGAGGGGGAGGGGGGCAATGCCCTCCCCTGGCTTGTCCTGAAAATGTAAAAACAAATATATAGCCTACTTTTCCCATTATGAATTTTTTTTTTAAATGAGCTAATTAATTAAATCTTATATAATAAATAATTAATAATCTATGTTTATTTAAATTGCAAACCCCCCCCCCCCCTGACCTAACCCCCCCCCCCCCCCCCCCTAACAAGATGTCTGGCTACGCTCATGGCTGTAGATATTCATTTGTATTGATTTATTTCTATGTATTAATACTAGTTAAAGTTAAGTTATTAAGGCGGAATGCACGCAGGAACAAACAAGACAAGACAGAATCTGTTTTGTTCTCGTCGAAGTCGATGGGAACAAACATTTTATCTGAGGCAAAGATAGAAATTTTGTCTTTTGGACAGGCGACAGAAGACCAGACATTTCGTCTCAGACAAAGTATCCGTTGATGATGAGTTGCTGACAGAATGTCTTGTCTGTTTCTATATGCGTCCGACCTAAAAAGATTTTTTGATTCGCGACCAGGGTTTGATTCCATTATTTTTTAATTTGTCATTTGTTTGTTTTAGCTTTATAAGCACACTAGTCACTGCGGTCTTGACCCATCATCTGGGATGGGTGAACACGATTTTAGAAATACAGAATAATCAAAATAATAAAACCTCTGGCAAAATGGTGAATATCGAATTTGTCTTTAGTTTTTGAATTTGTTTTATTTATTTATTTATTATTTTTCATTTCAGTTTTATGATCTCTCGAAATCCCATCCGTACAATCCGCTCTGGGCTCAATTAGGCGATCTCTACGGCGCCCTTGGAACTCCCACGAAAATAGCCAAGACAATTGTGACAGCTTCGGGAACAAAAAAACCGACCTACTTAATAAAATTCTCAGCTCATTAACGTATTTCATTCGATGTGGAATTGTAGAAAAAAAAGTCATCAATTGCGAACAAAATTTAGAACCGCCAAAAATCGATTCCGTCGATGTCGTTGATAATGTATTGAAATTTAAAGATTTCGAAGATAAAGAGGAAATCCTCTCGAAATTAGAAAAAGAACATAGCTTAGCGACGGGCGCAACGTCATCGGCGTTAACTGACGAGGAGAAGAGATATAATATTAAATTACAAATTTTAGAAAGAGAAATGAATAATTTAAAATCGAGAAAAACATTCCATTGTCCGGAAATAATTGGGAATTTAGGATCGCCGTCTGGCGCTGAATGGGAGAACGAAAACGATTACCCGTTGCCGACGACGCCTGTCAAGTCGGACTCGCAGACGACGCTCAAGCAAAGCGCCAACGAATCGAGCCCTAACCCCTCGTGCAGTTATAGCTTGAAAAGATCTGATTCTAAATTAAATTTAGAAACAACAACAACAACAACAACAGGACTTAAATCAAGCAAAACTTGTTTTAATTTCTCTTTATTAAATAGTGAAAGTGTTTGTAATTTTGAACAAGCAAACGAACCAAAAAGATTGTGTGCAAATGCCAAAATATTAGTTCCTAATCATGAAGACTTGACAAAGAATAATAAAAAAGTGATTTTTGTGTTGGGTGAAGATGAACAATTAGTCGGACTAAAAGACAAACATGCCCCTTTAGAGAAGCCATTAGCGTGCAAAATCGTCGGGCGCTCGCAGAGTTTTAATTTGCCGTTGAAACAGCAGCAGCCGATCGCCGACAATTATCGTAGGTTTAGTGACTCTGATAGGAAATTAGACTCGTTGAGAGCGACGAGTAAATTGAGTTTGCAAACAAATTTGAAGACTAATCAAGAAACCAAAGAAGTTGAGGATAAATTGAATTCTGGTCATGCCATGTTTGAAGAATGCTATAGCAGCCTCTCTGACGACGATAATTTAGAGGTGAAAAAAGAAGAGAAAACGTCAAAAAATATTAATAAAAATATTTTATCGTTTGAAGATTTGGAAATTAAAGAACTTCCGCTTTCAAGGTAATTAAAAAAAAAACAATGCTGAGGGAGCGAGCGAGTGGCCAGGAAAGTATTGGAGACACATTCGATGCCTTCTTCAGCATTGTACATTTTTAAATATATAGCTTAAAATAATAAATTTAATAAACAAGAAGCTCTAACATTATATGAACCCTGTTATGCAATGGTGTGTCAAAGACCAAAAAATTAAAAATTGAGTTAAGCACGGAATATTGTTTCAAATGCTTTAATTAATAGTATTTTTTTTATGAAATATGTCCTAAAAAAATTTATATTTAATGTTACTTGCACAATTGACAACAAAAATTATATATAATCCAATGAAAACAAAAAACTTTAATGTTAATTTTCTCAAAACTCGATGTTTGGTCTTTGACACACCATTGCATAACAGGGTCCATATATGGACCCTGTTATGCAATTTTAAGCACGGAATATTGTTTCAAATGCTTTAATTAATAGTATTTTTTTATGAAATATGTTCTAAAAAAATTTATATTTAATGTTATTTGCACAATTGACAACAAAAATTATATATAATCCAATGAAAACAAAAAACTTTATTGTTGATTTTCTCAAATCTCGATGTTTGGTCTTTGACACACCATTGCATAATAGGGTCCATACGAGTGACGTTTTTTAATTAAGGACCATTTTGTTATAAAGAAACAAACAAACATAATATTTTTAAACCACTTTTATGTCATGTTCTTCGTTGCCTTCTTACCGTGATGTCGTTCTAGCTAAGACGAGTTGATTGCATTTTCAGGAGCAGAAGCTGAATGTACAGTGAGGGTCAATATTAAGTCCCACCCATGCGTTTTCTACTTGTAATTATTTCATTGTTTTTATTAAAGAAAATGAAAATCTTTATTGGAAATTTTCTAGATTTGAAGCATGAAAGTTTCCATTAAAAAATCTATAATATTTCTTTAAAAACAAGGAAATAATCACAAGTAGAAAACGCATGGGTGGGACTTGATAATCCCTCACTGTACACAGGGGCGTGTATAGAAATTTTTTCGGGGGGGGGGCAAACTCAAAAAATTTTTCTGCGGAATTTTTTTTTTGAAAAAAAAAATCTTCTCTCCACACTAATTTTTTGGGGAATATTTTTTTTGATGAAAAAAAAAATTTTTTCCTCCTCCGAAAAAATTGTTGTGGTGTTGTTTTTTTTTTCCTCCACCACCATTATTTTTTTAGTTGTTTTTGGGGGTGGTTGGGGGGGGGGGGCCCCCCCCCCCTCCCCCTCTCCTGACTGTACATATAAAGGGTAGTGAGGATATCAAGGCAGTCAAAAGCAATAAAGAAAATATATTTTGTAGTTGTTTTTTGATGGCTGGATATTATGATATGAGGATGTGGCATAAGGGCAATAAGGCGAAAAATAAAATAAAATTTTTTTTATTTTTTTGTCGACGTTTCGAGTGCTGATCGCATTCTTCATCAGGACAAAAATGATGCAAGTTGTCGGGTTAGTTGACATGGCAGTGTAGCAACGTTTTTACCAATTTATATTTACTTGAAAACTCTCTTTACTGGTCCTCGAAGTCGGAACAGTAAAGAGAGTTTTCAAGTAAATATAAATTGGTAAAAACGTTGCTACACTGCCATGTCAACTAACCCGACAACTTGGCATCATTTTTGTCCTGATGAAGAGTGCGATCGGCACTCGAAACGTCGACAAAAAATAAAAAAAATATTTTATTTTTCGCCTTGGCTGGCCTTATGCCACATCCTCATAAAAATATTTTTTTTCTTTTGCTTTATTTCAAAACAGCACATTGTCCTGATGAAGGCCGGAATATCGGCCGAAACTTTTTTGAAATAAAGCAGAAGAAAAAATATTTTTTCTTTATTGCTTTTGGCTGCCTTGATATTCTCACTGGCCTTTAAATTTTCTTTTTCATGATAAAGGCCCCGGGCCCCGTCAGATGAAAAATTAATATAAAATATTTTTTTTTTTTTTTTTTTTTGGTTGAATATACTGGTAAATGGCCCCGGGTTCTTGGGATCTAACTCCCCCCTCCAGCTCCCCTGTCGGCGGCCCTGAGTATCAATTTAATTTTAAAAAATATTCGGTTCTGTTTTTTATATTCCCTGAAATGAAAAAAAAATATTTCCTTCAAGAAATTTATTTTATTCATTGGATAATTTTTTAATTTTTTTTTTTTTTTTCAGGATCCTCTTACAAAAAATAGATTCGTGTTTCTCCGGCTATCCGCACACCCTATTTGGAGGTGTTTGCGATCATTACATCTCCGATTTAGTTCTTCATGGATGCAATGATTTAGAGCCAGGATGGGAATCCTCATTGAGACGCGATCTTATCCTCTCAACGCAACATTCAATTTTAGATCAACAAATTTCTGAAGCTGTTTGTATTGTAGCCAATACGGAATCTTGGTGAGATTCATTTTAAAGTGAAAACATTTCAACTTTTTTCTTGTTTGTTATCTTGTCTTGAGCTATTGGGCTAAAAAGACAAAACAAACGACATATAAATAGATCTTAACCTAAACTACAAATGAAGAAAAACAGAAAAGACTATTGACCAGGATAAATAAATAAATACAGTACAATACAGACTAATAAAAAAAGACACCGTATTCGAAGCCTAGTTGAAAGGGAGAGATAAAAATTAAAATGAATGGAAGAAATAAAAAGAACAAACACATAGACAGTGACAAGGGATGGTGAAGGGGATAATAAGGTGGGGAAAACTCCGGCGACCAGGAAATAAAGTTGAAGACGAAGAAAAATATCACATATGAATGAGGAAGTAATTCTTGTTAATCTTTATAAGAACAAACCGAAATCCATAAATATTGCGCGCAATGTCGGACTCTCTGTCTGTCACGATAATTTAACAAAGTTTTATATTTAATTAAACAGGAATTTAATTGCCAGTCCCGAAAAGGAGATCATCAGGCATGAAACATGCATTTTCGCGGCGGGCGCAATTTTTGCTCAATCAAACACGAACTCATCTCGCAAATTTGTTATCTGACTGGCATTTACAGTCTATTTGAGCTTTGTTTGAAAAAAATTCCATCTCTTTTCAAACAAACCTCTATCTAGTTAATGAAACATACATATTACTATTTCAAACTTCATGTAACATCCGGCTAATTTTACATATTCTTTCACATTAAAATACAATGAAAAAAACATCACAATTATGATTTTTAATATATTTATTTATATTAAAATAATATTGTCAGTAAAAATTTATAAAAATCATAATTGTGATGTTTTTTTCATAATATTTTAAAGAAAAGGAATATGTAAAATTAACTCGATGTTACATGAAGTTTGAAATGAATATTCCCGGCCTGATGATGCTCCTTTCCGGGCCGAAACTGTGAGAATGTGCACACAACACTTGTCTGGCTAGAAAATTCCATCTGAAGGAGGTATATATAGCTGAGTGTTGATAATCAAATAGGAAGAATAAATGAGCAAGCAGCTTGTTATATTTCAATTTATTAACAAACCAAGGCCGACGTTTCGGTCACGTATGGGACCATCTTCAGGGCCAGGTTAATGTCTGAAAATATATATATTCCTCGCCAAGTTATATTGGGCATTCACTATTATACTTAGATTAATCATGATCATGCCTCAATTTTTATCCTTATCATACCATGGACAGAGAGTGAATGAATGATTCACTTAATCAAATTTGAGGCATGTTCATGATTAAGCTCCGTATAATTGTGAATGCCCAATATAACTTGGCGAGGATTATATGTATTTTCAGACATTAACCTGGCCCTGAAGATGGTCCCATACGTGACCGAAACGTCGGCCCTAGTTTGTTAATATATTGAAATATAACTAGCTGCTTGCTCATTTATTCTTCCTATTTGGTTAGTTTAATTATTGTTAACTTCATCTTACGACTAGTTGTTTCTTGATGGCTGAATATTGTGATATGAGGATGTGGCATAAGGGCAGCAATAGCGAAAAATAAAATGAAAATCAATTTTTTTGTCGACGTTTCGAGTGCCGATTGCTCTCTTCATCAGGACAAAAATGATGTCGAATTCGACCTCGGAACAGTAAAGAGAGTTTTCAAATAAATATAAATTGGTAAAAACGTTGCTACACTGCCTAGTCAAGGCATCATTTTTGTCTTGATGAAGAGTGCGATTGGCACTCGAAACGTCGACAAAAAAAATTTTATTTATTTCACACGATTTCTTATTAAAAGAAGTAAACATCCAAATATAAAAATAGATCTTTTCTCTTTTGTCTCTTTTTTTAATTTGTACTGTACACCTGCCGCCAGTGGCGTTTCCGGGGCCCCGGGGGGGGCCCCCCCCCGCCCCCCCCCCCCAACAAAAACCTACCTTTTTTTTTTTTTTTTTTTTTTTTTATTTTTTTTTTTCTCATAAAAAAAAAAAAAAAAATTATTTTAAAAAAAAAAAAAAAAATTTTTTTTTTTTTTAACTCCTTTTTTTTTAGGGAGGGGGGGGGGGTGGGGCCCCTCCCCTTTTCCCCTGGTCTGGCCCCCCACTTTTACATTTAATGACATCTATTGGAAATAACTAAAAAAAAAAAAAAATATAAGAATATAAGAATTCCACAGAGAAGAATAGAATTTATCTTTTAGAATAGCAATATGATTTGTTTTTGATTTTCTTTTAGGGAAGTCCAATTGGTCTCCAGCCAAACTTACCTCGTAGACAGGCCAAATAGCCTAGGCATCCGAGTTGGCATGTCCCAACTGGTGGCCAACATGCTCGAATCGCTCTTACATCTTTGGAAATTGAAAGTCACACCTGAACATGTAAATATTATATTCATGTAATGTCTAATCTGTAATATTTATTTATTTTGTGTTTTGTTTCAGTGTTTAATGCATTTAGAATCGAAATTAAGAGAATTATGTTTACGAAGTGAAGCCCTCGCTGAAATGTTACTTTCCACTGATTTCTGTAACATGGATCTCTTGACAACATCCCTCGATTTAGAAGCAAATGATGTTCCTCTATTATTAGCCGTCGCTTCAATTCATACGCCTCAATTAGCTCAAAAATACGGTCTAACATTTCGGTAACATTAGTATAATATTATTTATTTATTATTATAGATAGAAAATAAAAAAAAAACAATTGCATTTGTTATAGTAAAAATGAGAAAAAAAAAAAAGAATTCTATTTTTGTTATTTCTGTATGTCTGTCAGTTGAGGAGTTTATAGTCATTTGTAATTTATTTATTTTCAAATGGTTGTGGTAATAATGCCTAAATTATTTCACAAAAGATTTTTTTTTTTTTTGTACATATGTTTGTTACATGAACAAAGGATTTTTTTTTTTTTGATTTTTTTAACCTAAACAGGGTATATTTATTTTTTTTTTAATTAATAATAAAAAAAAACTTGTATATATATATTTATCTTTTAAGTATATATTATAAAATAATTACGTTAAAAAAATTAGGCTTATATTAATGCTAAAAAATGAAAAAGTTGACATTTCGCCTCTTGATTAGGTGGGGGTTTGTCTAAGAAAATTAAAGATTAAAAAACGAAAGAATTATTAGAATCATTCTTGCAGGTGAATGTACAGTGAGCGCCGCAATTAAGTCCCCACCTGATGGCTAGAGAGCTTAAGAATATGGTAAATGGTGAAAAAATTTTAAATTTTAAAAGGTAAAATAAAATCATCTATACCAGATTTTACGTTTTTCGGTAAATAAAATTATTTCACTCTACACCATATACTCTAGAAGGCTCTAGCTATCAGGTGGGGACTTAATTGTGGCGCTCACTGTACAAAGCAACAATTTAGAAAACAAAAATTAACAAATAAAAAATTATATACAGAAAAAGGGCCAATAACAGATAGACATAACTCAGAATATCATTTTATTTACATCAGGAACCAAAGTTAGAAGAAAACGCAGCCGAATATACAAATTAGCTGACGTTTCGGCTTTGGCTAAAGCCATCTTCGGAGCTGTTAGATGTTATTATTATATATATTGTGATGTAATTTGGAAATTTTCAATTTCCCTAAATTTTCTATATTTCGGACATATTATTAACACTTTCAAAATTTATTACTATTCAAAATTTCTATTTGGTTTATAATCAATTCAAAATTAATTCCAATTTTTTTCCGCGTCTTGGTTCTTTTAAAAAAAAAACGAAATAAGAATAATTAAATTGCTTGTCGCTAGAATGCGTTAATATCTCTAATTAGGTATTGGGTACCTATATTAAATAATTTTATTTAATTAATAAATACAAAATTATATTGATGAACAATATTTAAATAAATTCTTTTATTATTTTTCAATTCATTTGGTCCAATAAAATGAATTTATTAATCTCTCTATCATTTAAATTTAAGAATATTTTGATCCATAGGTGATGACGTCACATTGGCGTTCTGGCTGGCTTGCTAGCGAATTGGAAGACGGGGAGCTTATCATTCATTCAATTCATGGCCATACGCTACACCTCGAGGATCTCTCGGTTTTGCTGCAACGAGCTCTTGGCTTTTTACATGGCGGATTGATTTTGAAAATCATCATAAACCACACCACAACTCGTCTTCTTATAGGACAATTTAACCGAATAAGAAGAAGTATACTATTTAACTTGTGCACAAGAAAGAATTTGGCATTCATTTTCCTTCACACGGACCTCCAATCGCCATCAAGGACTTGGGCCAACGCCAGTAGAACAACTTTCACTACACGCAAGTTATGTTATAAATTATTAATTCAATTGAGATCTCATAATTTGGAACAATCTTAAAACTTTCAAATAAACATTTCAACTTTAGTCTAGTCATAATCTTGAGCTCCAGAATATTAATATTCATATAAATAGAGTCTATTCCAGTCATTTGAATTTCTTATCAGTTAACGAATAAAAATTAATTTTCACTCATAATATATTAAATAATTAAATCTAAATTTAATCCAAATTTAATATTAATAATAATTAATTCTCATAATCACAATAAATCAATTTTTTGAATTTAATTTTTTTCGATAATCAATTTTTATAATCAAATTAAATTGAACCAACCCAATTGGAATTCCAAGAAATTAACTTTACTGATAAAAAATATAAAAACGCAAACACCTGGCCACCATTAATAATTGTAAAAATAGGAAAGACGACAGATAAAAAAAAATAATTCTAGGAAATGAATAAAACGTAATTGCATAAAGATATAATTGATTAATTTTATTTAAATTTTTTTTTATTATACATAAAAAGAAATAGAAAAATAATTTTTCTGGATCCAAAATTATTTAAATACAAAATTTCGAATTTCCAAAATTTCTTTTTTAATTCAGAGCCGAAGATCCAGGAACAATCTGGAATAAAGAAATAAAGAAAATTAAATCATTGAATAAATTTTTTTTTATAAATTATTATTTTTTGAAGCTAGCTAACTTTAGTCAAATTGCCTTTTTTTGAATTAACTATTTTATTGAAATTGAAACTAAATAAACCCAAATAAATAATTAAACAATTCACTTTGATAATCACTCATTTAAATAAAACTGGTGTACAGATAGCTGCCGTCAGCCCATGATACATATTTTGCACAAGGATCACTGAAACCAAAGAGTTATCAAATCCAAATAATAAGCATCTATGGTATCGAAGACCGCATTTAGCTTCTTACAACCAATTCTCTCAATCCCTTATTATATTGCCTCTGTGGCCACATAACAAAACTCAATTTTCAAATATAAAATAAATTCACTTTAGGCTGAAACGACAAACTTTGTCGTTTCAGCCTAAAGTGAATTTATTTTATATTTGAAAATTGAGTTTTGTTTATGTGGCCACAGAGGCAATATAATAAGGGATTGAGAGAGTTGGTTGTAAGAAGCTAAATGCGGTCTTCGATACCATAGATGCTTATTATTTGGATTTGATAACTCTTTGGTTTCAGTGATCCTTGTGCAAAATATGTATCATGGGCTGACGGCAGCTATCTGTACACCAGTTTTATTTAAATGAGTGATTATCAAAGTGAATTGTTTAATTATTTATTTGGGTTTATTTAGTTTCAATTTCAATAAAATAGTTAATTCAAAAAAAGGCAATTTGACTAAAGTTAGCTAGCTTCAAAAATAATAATTTATAAAAAAATTTATTCAATGATTTAATTTTCTTTATTTCTTTATTCCAGATTGTTCCTGGATTTTCGGCTCTGAATTAAAAAAAGAAATTTTGGAAATTCGAAATTTTGTATTTAAATAATTTTGGATCCAGAAAAATTATTTTTCTATTTCTTTTATGTATAATAAAAAAAATTTAAATAAAATTAATCAATTATATCTTTATGCAATTACGTTTTATTCATTTCCTAGAATTATTTTTTTATCTGTCGTCTTTCCTATTTTTACAATTATTAATGGTGGCCAGGTGTTTGCGTTTTTATATTTTTTATCAGTAAAGTTAATTTCTTGGAATTCCAATTGGGTTGGTTCAATTTAATTTGATTATAAAAATTGATTATCGAAAAAAAATTAAATTCAAAAAATTGATTTATTGTGATTATGAGAATTAATTATTATTAATATTAAATTTGGATTAAATTTAGATTTAATTATTTAATATATTATGAGTGAAAATTAATTTTTATTCGTTAACTGATAAGAAATTCAAATGACTAGAATAGACTTATTTATATGAATATTAATATTCTGAGCTCAAGATTATGACTAGATTAAAGTTGAAATGTTTATTTGAAAGTTTTAAGATTGTTCCAAATTATGAGATCTCAATTGAATTAATAATTTATAACATAACTTGCGTGTAGCGAAAGTTGTTCTATGGCGTTGGCCCAAGTCCTTGATGGCGATTGGAGTCCGTGTGAAGGAAAATGAATGCCAAATTCTTTCTTGTGCACAAGTTAAATAGTATACTTCTTCTTATTCGGTTAAATTGTCCTATAAGAAGACGAGTTGTGGTGTGGTTTATGATGATTTTCAAAATCAATCCGCCATGTAAAAGCCAAGAGCTCGTTGCAGCAAAACAGAGAGATCCTCGAGGTGTGCGTGGCCATGAATTGAATGAATGATAAGCTCCCCGTCTTCTTCGCTAGCAAGCCAGCCAGAACGCCAATGTGACGTCATCACTTATGGATCAAAATATTCTTAAATTTAAATGATAGAGAGATTAATAAATTCATTTTATTGGACCAAATGAATTGAAAAATAATAAAAGAATTTATTTAAATATTGTTCATCAATATAATTTTGTATTTATTAATTAAATAAAATTATTTAATATAGGTACCCAATACCTAATTAGAGATATTAACGCATTCTAGCGACAAGCAATTTAATTATTCTTATTTCGTTTTTTTAAAAGAACCAAGACGCGGAAAAATTGGAATTAATTTTGAATTGATTATAAACCAAATAGAAATTTTGAATAGTAATAAATTTTGAAAGTGTTAATAATATGTCCGAAATATAGAAAATTTAGGGAAATTGAAAATTTCCAAATTACATCACATCCCCCAGGCTATAGTGTTTCATGGTCTTGGTCACTTACTGACGAAGACAAAGAAACACCAGCCAGAAGCGAGGTGAAATAAAAAAAAATTTAATTTTGAAAAGAAATTTTGAGGGACATACAAATAGAAATTTAATTCAACGCGTCCTTACGATTTCACAAGGTTACAAGTTTTAGAAAAATTGTTCCGAAAGAATAAACAAGAGCAATAAAGTTGATTGGCAGCAGAGCCAGGTGGACATCATATGCACACATATATATATATATGCACATGATGCACACCTACCGCTGCTACCTTCCAATTGAGTCCTTTGGTTAGAATCAAAAGGTTAGGGAGGGGTATTCAGCTTGAATCGAGCCCGATGGTGAGGAGGCAGCCGGTCAAGTGCTATTGCAGAACAGTGTCTCCTATTTTGGTCATTATCTATCACAGATATTTGATTATTATAAATATATATTTGATTCACATCAGCCACATAATTTATTTGATTCACAAAATCATTATGGTTGCAATTGTGGTCTCTCATAGCATCATAGGTGATTGCTAGAGTTGATAAATTTAGATTTGTAATTCGACTAAAAGTAAATGTGTGTATATTGGTTACAACAATTAGAATCTCGATTAACCAATTGCTAGGAGTTATAATTGAATGTTCATATACATCGTAATATGTTGACCAGATTTGAATAATATTATTGATAGACCTAAAAAAAATATTATTGACTAAATCTCTTTGATTTCTGAGGACAGACTTTAATAAAGGACTTATATATATATTTCTACATTCAGTGGGATTCACTCTCAGACTGAATATAGGGTTAGTATTGTCAACTAAGGGGGCTGATGGATGTAGATATGGTATGATGGCGTTACAGGTATGTATTTTTGTGGTAGTGTGTATCGGTGTTTGTGTTTCTGTGTAAGAGTTGTCGTTGGTTGGTGGTGGTGGTGGTGGCAACGGAATTGGCCCTAACGGTGTTCCAGCCGTGCCTGGAAACTTCCTGTTGGGAACCTTACTAGATTCGCTCAACAGGAGGGCCACCGATGTGTTAGTTGTGGTATTAAGGTGCAACGGATTTAGTCCCAAGGGATATCCAGCCGTGTCTGGATTTTTCTCATCTGGACTGGATTTCCAGTCACAGGACGAGGGGGGTTCCCGTGTTGGTGTTTGTGTTGTTAGTGGTGTTTGGGACGGATTTGGTTCCTGAGGTAGTCCAGCCGTTTCTGGACATTTCTCGGGTGAATCTTTTATAAGATTACTCCCCGAGGGAACCACCGGTGTTGTTGTTTGTGTTTGTATAGATGTGGTTGGGTGACTTTCTGCTATTTCGTCGATGACGGGCTTTATATAGGTTTTTAACAATCGGGTATTAAAAGTACCAATTTCTTTACCCTTATTGTTTACTACCAAATATGATCCATTCCCGAGTACTTCATGGATTCGATAGGGACCTTCATATAGAAAAAAAAATTTTGCCGATAGTTTATCAAGAAATGAAGAGATTTTATTAGATCGAACCAAGACAAGATCGTTAACTTTATAAGGTGTTTTAAATTTAGTAGTTTTGTTTAGCTTTTCATCAAGTTTCCGATTCTTTTCTTGTATTCGAGCGAGGACAATGTCTATCATAGGTTTACCAATAGTATTATTTGGAATGTTCAAATTCAAAATATCAAGTGGGGATGGAATTGGGGTTTTCAAATATAAATGTTGGGGAGGGCATTTAGTGGTTTCATTAGGAATACAATTTATGAGACTAGAAAAGATATGTAGATATTGAAACCAGCCAGCATGGTTGTTATGAGCATAGGCTCGGAACAACCTATTGAGCTCCTTCATCGTCCTTTCGACAGGGTTTGCTTGCTGATTTCTAATAGCTACTAATCTAGTTTCAATCCCATAAACACCCAACATCTCCTTCCATCGGGAACATGTAAATTGCTTTCCTTGATCAGTCAAAATAATTTCAGGTTTTCCAGCCTGTTTGAGATGTCGTTTCAGAACAGTGATCGAAGCGTGTGATGTGATTCTGCGACTGGGGTAAAGCCAAACAAATTTAGAGAAAACATCTAAAAATACGAAAATATATTTATAACCATATTGTGCAGTAGGCAAAGGGCCGTATATATCCAGACTATGGATATGGTCGGGATATAAAGCAACAAGATGGAATAAACCTTCTGACAAATATGCTGGAGGAAATTTGGACTTTTGACAGACTTCACAGGACTGGACAATCTGACGGACGGACTTGGACACCTTAGGCCAGTAAAGGTCCTGCTGGATAAACCACCGAGTCTTTGACTGCCCAAAGTGCCCATAGAATTCATGGTATTCTCGAGTAAGCAATAACTGCCATTTCTCGGGAACTACCAATTTAATCCTCTCAAACTCATTAACAGGTTCTTTAAATAATATATAATTTTGAGTAAAATATTTGTTTGACTTCCCATTCGCACCACACTGATCTATAAGGATCTTGAGCTTCGGATCCTCCAACTGCTCCTTCATGACCTGCTGGATGGTGTGTTTATTCCTTATCGATAGGGGTGGCGGGTGAACTGATGTTGCAGCTAACAAATCTTTAGTTAGGGATAAATTTTGATTGGAGGCAAGTCTACTCAGATGATCCGCGACGACATTCTCATGGGCTGGAATGTATTCGATTTTAAGGTTATACGATTGTATCCGTTCAGACCACCTTGAGAGCTTTGCGTTATGAACTAGGGTGGTTTGACTCAATAATGTCAATGCACGATGATCGGTTTTCAGTATGACTTCATAACCAAGAATTATCGTACGAAAGCGTTGTAAGGCCCAAACTATCGCCAGGAGCTCAAGTTCAGTGGCCGTACTATTTCTTTCGTATTTTTGCAAGCATCTACTTGCAAAAACGACTACTTTCTCCACACCATTCACATCCAACTGACAGAGAGCAGCACCGAGACCTCGGTAGCTTCCATCAGTATAGACGATAAATGGCTTGGAGTAGTCGGGATATTTCAAAGTTACTCTTTTAATGAAGTGAAGCTTACACTCATTAAAATTTTTAGTCAGTTCATCATTCCATTTCCACTTAGATTTACAATTATTTAAATGTTTCTGTAAAGGATCTAACCAAGCCGAAAGGTTTTTTATGTATCTTCGATAATAGGACACGAGACCGAGCCACGATTTCAACTGCTTTCGCGTCGTTGGAACGGGCCAGTCTCTTATGACAGACAGTTTAGTTTCATCAGGACTGACACCATGACGAGACAGGACATGACCTAAAAACTTGACTGACGACTTGACAAATTCACATTTCGAATAATTTAAAGTAATTTGATGTTTTCTAAAGTTTTTGAAAAGAGCCTCTAAGTGTATTAAGTGTTGCTGAAATGAATCAGAGTAAACCAAAATGTCATCAACATAATTAACGGCATAGGATCGAACCGTAGGACCGAGGATTATTTCCATGGCCCTATTGAACGATGCCACACTAGTGCATAAACCAAAAGGTAGTCTGGTGAACTGATAAGATCGGCCCTCAAAAAGGAATGCAGTACAGGGCCTCGACTCAACACTTAAGGGAACCTGCCAGTAGGATTGGGTTAAGTCAATTACAGAAAGCCATAGAGGCTGGTCGGTCATCATCAAGATATCCTCTGGTGGTGGAGGAATCTCTACTGACTTCTTTATCCTCAGGTTGAGTTGCCGAGCATCTAAACAAATTCTGACAGTGCCATCGCTCTTTTCCACCGTTCGGAGAGGATTCACATATTCAGAATTTGATCGCTCGATAACTCCCCATTGGATATATGTTTCTAGTAATTGTCTCACCTTTTCCCTATGGGCATGAGGGATCGGATAAGGCTTCACCTTAAACGGAGTCGAGTCAATCAGCTCTATGACGTGTTCGTAATCTCTCATGCAACCAGGAATGTCACTGAATATATCTTGATATTCGTGACATAACGCTGACAACTGAGATTGTTCCGAATTCGTCATAAGGCTGGTTGGTGAGAAGGCCGCTACTTGATCAACATAATTGTAGGTTGCATCCAATTTCAAACAATGAGCCGAAAGAGATTGGACTGGGGGTAAATTATTGTCTAAAATAAATTTATTGTCCAACACCCAGAGGGTGGGATTTGGTGTCCGAAACGAAATTTTAATATTGTTGGCATACATCCAATCAATGCCTAATAGACAAGGTAGTTTCATGTTGGGCACGATCAAGAATGTGGCAATCGATTCCATGGTGTGGAGGGTGAAAGGAATGAGGGCCGCTGTAGTGACCCTGACACTCCTTGCACCTGCCACACCATGAAGGTAAGTACCCTGAATGCGCACACTCGAGAACGTAATCCCTTCACGAATGAGTAAGAAGTATTGATTTTCATCAATAAGACTTACCTCACTACCAGTGTCTAACAAGGCATCAACTTTACACCCTCCTATCTTTAAAGAAACCCATACACACCCAGCATTTGAACGGTCGAATTTGTGATTTATAGGGTGGATGGGCTTTGTCCGATCTACTGGACTTACAAATCCCCTGGATCCTTCAGCCCTATTGGGTTCAGGGGATAGGCGTTTCCCGATTCCGATATTGAATTGTTTATGTCTGTAGAATTTGGACAAAGATTGCAATTTACATTCCGATGATGAGTATGAGAAGTTGTTGGTTTGGCAGCCCTAGGAGGACCACGCCTCACACCAGGGTTAGGAGGTAAAAAGGGCCGTTTTGGGGCGGAAGGCACGGGCATAGCTTTAGGATTATTGTCATTTTCCTGGTTGGTTGGAATAGATTTTTTAGGTTCGTTTGAGACTCTAGCTGTATTTGCCGGTTGAACTTGAGGAGGAAGATTGGATCTAGGGACCATCCTATCTAAACGCTGCAACGCGTTATAAATAAGTTCATAGTCAAAATTTATACCAATCAACTGTTGTTGATGTGATAGCGGCAATTTAGAAACTAACAGTTCGATCAAGTGATTTTCCTGGACCGGTATAGAAAGATGCCGTGCCCATTGGTATCGTGTTTGGAACAGATATGCATAGGTACCCTTAATACTGACAATGGGCCTATACAAGTACTGGCTCACAAAGCGATCCTGGACATCCCGACCCCAATATTGCTTGAGAAACCCTTCCAAATATTCATCAATAGTTGAGAATTCGTTTTTCTTTGATATGGCCCATTTCTTGGCCTCTCCATCTAAGCAATAGATCAACATGTTCTTTGCTTGTGAACTAGGTATTTGTTCACTTGTAATTACCTCTCGAAAAGATTTTACAAAATCGATGGGATGTGGGCCATTTAAGTATAATTCATGAGTAAATTTAGTTAATGTTTCTGCCGCAGCCATCATTTCAGTTGGCGGACAATACGTACGATTTAGGACAGACACATTGTGAAAACTAGGTAAAGAACTAGAAAATGCTTCTTGAATTTTTGTTTGGAGAAAATCCGATTGATCCAAATAGTTCTTTAGAACTATTTCCGGATTACTCTCCTCTAAAAATTTTAACTTTTTATTCTGATTTTCTATAGTGTTTTTGAGAGAATCGTATTTATTTCCAATAAGACTTTCTAGTTGACTTTGACCAGTTTTATGATGTTCTAAATTGATGTTAACAGTATGTGCCAATTTACTCTGATTATCCCTAATAGATTTAATTTCCCTATTATGAGAATTTACCTCACCCTGTATGGTAACAATGGAACCTTCCTGGACTCTCATTCGCTCATCGAATTCCCTATTATATTTTTCTAATTGATCACTGTACGTTTCAACTACGGTATCAATTCGTTTGTTAGACGAATCAATTCGCAGGTTTAGACTTTGGATCTCATGGTAAAAATCAGTTTTGATTTCGTCTAATTTTTTATATAATTTTTTATCAAGATTTTGTATTTGACTTTCTAAAATTTTAGTTTGTTGACCTAATTCTTTGGTCATATGTTGGTGCCGTTCATCTGACTTTAGGATCTGTTGATTTAATTTTTGAGTTTGTGTATCTAATTTCTGGGTTTGTGTATCTAATTTCTGGGTTTGTGTATCTAATTTCTGGGTTTGTGTATCTAATTTTTCGGAAATGGCGGCCAACATAGCTTGCAGATCGAAACTAATTGGCATGGGCGCCATTATGGGAGGAGGAGGGGAAGGAGACTCATCCCTTATCACCGGAGGATGATGAGAAGGAAGTGTATCCGGATGGAGAGTATACCCTACGGCACCCTCATCCGTACACACCTCATCCCCATCATCGCTCGTGGGATAATGTCCTGGTGTTGGGGGTGTTTGGTCCACAGGCTCAGCCATGGTTGATTGAGCCTGAGGATCCAAATTGAGGGGAACCTGCCTTGACCTCAATCTATGACCCATTAAAAAAAAATTTTATGTTAAATTTGTGAGTAGAGAGTGGGAAAAAACTCGATTAACAGTCGTTTTTGTTAATCCAATCTATCCCAGCACCTCCACCATATAATGAAACTCACCTAGGGTTGGGGAAGTTCCCTGGGAAGATCGATTCACGCTGGGGAGTAAGTTCGTTCGGAAAGAAAGGGTGGGGATGGACGAACTCACCTCCAGACTCAGGATTGCTTCGCTTTACCCTCTTCCAAATTCCGAGTAAAATCGAAGGGGCGCCGCTGAAAGATTTCTTTATTTGTTTGGTCCGATTGCCGAAAAACGATTGTCGAGAAATTTCAAGTCCCCAAATTTTTATGGTTATAAATGCTAAAAGAAAATTATCTGAAATTTCGAAATTGAATGAGAAATTTTGAAATAAATAGTCAATAAATAAATTTATAGTAATATGGTTTAATTTAAAAAGAACGAATTTAAGAATTACAAAAATGCTGAATAGGTTCAGCTCCTCTTGACGACTTTTGATAAAGGCTGAACCTCTTGCCTTGACAAAGTGGAATTGTTTGTCTGCTAAAAATAATTAATATTCTAATTTGTCAGTTATTGGCGAGAAGACAGATAAAAAAAAAAATCACAGAAAGATTTTTTTTTATTATGGATGAGAAAATTGGGCATCTAGTTGATAAATCAGCTGTTCACAAAGATATATATATATATATATCAAACTTTTATCACATAAAGAAAAGTTTTATAAAAAAAATTTATTATTATTAAAAAATGATTTTTTAATAATAATAAATTTTTTTTATAAAACTTTTCTTTATGTGATAAAAGT
Organism: Euborellia annulipes; assembly: GCA_023213315.1. Taxonomy (NCBI): domain Eukaryota; kingdom Metazoa; phylum Arthropoda; class Insecta; order Dermaptera; family Anisolabididae; genus Euborellia; species Euborellia annulipes. The sequence goes on from JAKCPI010015304.1 coordinate 39,733, forward strand.
TTGAATATATATATATATATATCTTGTGAACAGCTGATTTATCAACTAGATGCCAATTTTCTCATCCATAATAAAAAAAAAATCTTTCTGTGATATTTTTTTTATCTGTCTTCTCGCCAATAACTGACAAATTAGAATATTAATTATTTTTAGCAGACAAACAATTCCACTTTGTCAAGGCAAGAGGAGACTTTATCAAAAGTCGTCAAGAGGAGCTGAACCTATTCAGCATTTTTGTAATTCTTAAATTCGTTCTTTTTAAATTAAACCATATTACTATAAATTTATTTATTGACTATTTATTTCAAAATTTCTCATTCAATTTCGAAATTTCAGATAATTTTCTTTTAGCATTTATAACCATAAAAATTTGGGGACTTGAAATTTCTCGACAATCGTTTTTCGGCAATCGGACCAAACAAATAAAGAAATCTTTCAGCGCCCTTCGATTTTAAGAGGAATTTGGAAGGGTAAAGCGAAGCAATCCTGAGTCTGGAGGTGAGTTCGTCCATCCCCACCCTTTCCCGAACTTACTCCCAGCGTGAATCGATCTTAGGGAACTTCCCCAACCCTAGGTGAGTTTCATTATATTTGGAATTGTATTGAGTATTGACCTTTGATCATATGATATTTGGAATAAAATTGATCAAAAGTCAATACTAAAAACAATTATTTCAAGATAAGGAATTTTACTGTTCGGTTGATGTTTAATGTGAAAATTATAACAAATTAAATCAATATTTCATTTTTTTGATTTTATTGGCGACTGCTTTCGGCTCATTGCCATCATCAGGCCTCAAATCCTTCATTTCCTTCAAAAACAATATTTATCTTCTCAGTTGTATGATTTTTTTAGAAAATTTGTCAAAACTTTAGTTGGCTTAGTTTTTGACTTTCTTAATTTAGCACTAAACAAGAGCTTTGTCATATATTTAGAACAATTCTTAATAATGGCTGTTAGTTAATAGTGTCAATCATCAATGTTAACTAACAACCATTATTAAGAATTGTTTCTAAATATATGACAAAGCTCTTGTTTAGTGCTAATTTAAGAAAGTCAAAAACTAAACCAACTAAAGTTTTGACAAATTTTCTAAAAAAATCATACAACTGAGAAGATAAATATTGTTTTTGAAGGAAATGAAGGATTTGAGGCCTGATGATGGCAATGGGCAATGAGCCGAAACTGTCTTAACCGGTATGCAGTCGCCAATAAAATCAAAAAAATTAATTATTGATTTATTTTGTTATAATTTCCACATTAAACATCAACCGAACAGTAAAATGCCTTATCTTGAAATAATTAATACAAAACTGTTCCCCTTCTAATTAAATTAAACTAAAAACAATTCTAAATATATGTATATAACGACAACTAACAGCTGCGAAGATGGCTCTAGCCAAAGCCGAAACGTCAGCTATTTTGTATATTCTGGCTGCGCTTTTTTCTAACTTTGGCTCCTGATACAAATTTCACCAGACATAAAATACGCATTCACTAACAACAAAAAGCTCCAATAAAAGAAGCATTTTGTACCAGTATATATACGAAAATTAAAAAAAAGTTTTCAAAGATTTATTTAAAAATGAATATTTAATACGCATTTCGACATTCATCAGGCATAAATCTTTGAACATTAAGACTGATAATCGTTGACTCTAGTTGTATTATTGTAAATAAAAAAAAAATTAACCAGAAATTGCTAAGTAAAAACACTTGGTGATATGATCATATCACCAAGTGTTTTTACTTATCAACTCATTCTTTATTGATTAATTTTTGCCTAGTATTTTAATTTTCAATATATATACATAATAAAATTTCAACTCAAATATGTTAAATTTGTCTCCTTTTTTGACTCAATGCCAGTCTGATGATGATCCTAATCAAGGAGCGAAACTTTATTTTAAGGCATTTTAATTTAATGATGAATAATAAACCAAACTCGACTAAAAAAAAAAAAAAAAAGTTACCAATAGGCATCTCAATTGATAAACACAAAAAGGATTTAAACAACTTATTTATTTATTCTTGTTGTTGTTGTTGTTTTTGTTATTTTAATTCTCTCTCTCCCACACAAACACACAATATATAAATATTAATAATAAAAAACAAAAATATTCTTTACACTCAATTGTGCAATATTGATGGTTCAATTACGTAATAATAAATATCAAACGAATTTTTTTATTTTAATGGAAATAGAACAATCTGGAGGAATAGAACAAAAAAGAAATCAATTTTTTTAAACCAAATTTGTATTTCCAATCCGAGTTTCGTATTCTCATTTATGAACTGGCATAGTTTTGTATAATTTGAAAAAATTTGTGTTTTTAAGAACCTTTCCATTGAGATTTCTTTTGTGTTTAACATTCTTCTATTCACAAGAGAGAGGGAAATTAACCGATGTAGTGCGTGGCTGATGATTTATACAAAAGGAAGGGAGCATGATGATAGGAAAATAAAGTTGTCCCATTAAGAGGCTAAATAAAGGAGCAAGCAGCCAGGTAGTTAGTCTCCACGAAATGAGGAAACAGTTTCGGTTTTAATGAAATATAACCATCATCAGTCCATTTATCGAGCTTAAAGCATTGTTGAGTTAGAAAAAACAAAATTAATTGAATATTCACAAACAATATATAACAAATACAAGGTATACCGAACTCATGTTTGTTTATTGAACAACGAAACGTTTATTTGCGGAGAAATGCTTCATCAAAGCACTGGGAGATCGGGCAATAAATTTGACTGATTGTGTGCGTCTCAGTTCTTGATGGCCTGGGAGCCAGGTTGAGTGTGTCAATTAAATATATAATAATTTCTATACTCCATCTTCATATTGTAGATCTCTTTATTTATTGTATTGAATATTATATTTGGTGGTAATGTTGACTTTCATATTAGTTTGATAAAAATAAAAAATTCCTAATATCTAAAAGTTTGTGTCAACTCATTGCCATTGACTTTTTGCCCGGAGGGATTTGCTTGGGTTAGGTTTTGGATTATCGCCTTTCAATAAACAAACAAGAGTTCGGTATACCATCATCACCTCTGACCCTATAAGAGGTCATTGTACAAAATATTTACTATAATATCAAATGTAATAAATAAAATCTCTCATTAATAAAAACAATTTTGTATCTCAAACTTGGCGCATCGTATCAGCTGATTGCATTGCTTTGTATTTTATACAAATAATTTATGTATAATACACATCTACTGCAATATGACTCAATGCTTTGTCATTTGAGCTAACACCCTGCATGTATCAGTTATATATTGTTTGTAAATATTCAATTAATCTTGTTGTTATTTTGATTTTTTTCTAACTCTACAATGCTTTCAGCTCAAAAAATGGACTGATGGTTATATTTCATTAAAACCGAAACTGTTTCCTCAACAGAGAGTTTCATTTCGTGGAGACTAACTACCTGGCTGCCTTTATCCTCTTATTGTTTAATAATACAACTTTATTTCTCTAAGTTTACCCGAAACATCTCGGTAATTGTCGAAAATCGGCGACTTTAAATTTTTGGCTGCTCCTGCTCCCTTCCTTGAGAGAGAAATATGGGGGGGGGGGGGGGGGTTGAACTCCCTCCATATCACCCCTGAATACAATTTCTCTCTTCCTGCCCTAAAGAAAATTTTTTTGGCTACGGCCATGCTTATATTTATAAATAAATTTCTATTTATCATCATTTTTACTTTTTATGTATATTTTTAGATCTTCCAATTAGAATTGCGCTCTCCTTGTTGCTTTGGAATTCCAATCCGTTCCGCTGGACCTCCAACCCATCTCCATACTTCTTCCTAGAACTATTGTGATTGCAGGCTGAATGTTCTTCCAGGTCCAAACAAGATCCAACTTTTTATTTCTTTTGTCAATATGATTAAAAAGATCGTTTAACCGACAACTCATCTTTTTCTTTTAGATTCCTCTAAGTTAGAACTATAACAAAAGTACCCAGGTAAATATAAAACAACAAAAAACATTTTCTTGAACGTTATTGTTAAGGTTGTCCGGACAGTACCTCGTAAGTCATAATAGAAACTAAATTTTTTTTAATATTGTCGTGATGGCTGAACTATTGACAGATGTGAGTAGGATGGCAGCCAGGAAAGAAATCAGACAAAAATTTATTCAAACCTTATTCAATTTTATTTCGATTGCCGACGTTTCGGACGCAAATCGCGCCCTTCCTCAGGACAATCGATAGTTAATAAAATAGAGATGGGCGTATTGGGGAGGGGCCCCATCTCGCCCTATCGAAGGGTTGGCCCCACCTAACAAGATGTCTGGCTATTTTTAGATTTATCGCATTAAATAAAAGATATTTTTAAAAAAGGAGCTCTATAAGTTGTAGATAATTAAATTAGTAATCATTGTGTTAAAAAATAATTAATTTTTTGCCTTTAATTAAAGTCTAGAATGAAATGGAACAAGTTCCGTGTAATCCAATGGGGGAACACTAACGCCATCTCTTGCCGCCTCCAGTCAATCGTGTTTTAACGGTTTTTCGAGACGCGCACCTTAATAATATATTAATCTTTCTTTATAAGTGCCCCCTAATGTCCGAACAACCTTAAATTGCATATAACAATTTTTTTTTCTAAATCGGATGATCTAGGATCAAAATGAAGTTGAAAGACGAGGCGTTTTTTTTTAATTAAAGTTAATACAGTATATTTCAATTATTTGCTCAGTTCTGACAATAATAACACACTTTTACTTTTTTTATTCCATTGAGGTGGCGTAGGAACCAAAATTAATTTCAATCCAATCGTCGACGTTTCAGGTGCAAATCGCATTCTTTTTCGACATTGAAAAAACAATATATTTGTCAAATGATGATGGTAATCGTCAATAAAAATTTTCTACTCACTGAGCAGTTGGCAAATTATAACAAGTGGGGGTCATTTGTTTTGACTTTTTTTTTTTTAACTCCTTTCAATCAAATTGAATTATTAATCTTGGAAGTTTAATACGTATTTCGATACTACTGTAGGTGTATGTGTCATCTTCAGACTGTCACAAGATGAGTCTTGTGTAAACTTCAGAAGATGGCACACCTAAAATCGAAATACGATTAAAGTTAATAAAACAATTTGAAACATCTGACCTAGTGTATAATTCAAATTTCCTATTTTATTATGTTTCAGCTAATGCCTACGGTTGCCAGTATCAATTAATAATTATTAATGATTATTTTTTCCCTTTTAAATTTCAAGACCTTATTAATTATTAACTTGTTATAGGGGGATGCAACTTAATTTACGGTTTGGAAGTTTTCTAATAAAAATTTCTCTTAAAATAGTTAATTTCGTTTGTACTGAGGAAGGGGGCAAAACGTCGACGAGCAGACTGAAATGAATTAGTGTCAAATTCCACCTTCTCGCTGCCCACACCACTCCTTTGGAATTGTACTCGGAAAAAAAAAAGGAAAAATTTTTATTTTCAATTCCATGCCTTGTAGGTGGATATAAAGTCAAACTCTTTGCTCAAAAATTATTAATATTTAGCACACAGCAATATGTGAAAGGCATATTGAAAATTTAAGCTTATTGTCAAAGAAAATATATAATGGAATGATATATAAAAACTTCCTTGTTTGAGGTGTGTGTCTCCGTGCACAAAAGCACCTTGGGTAAATAAACGGGGATTCCGGTAGGAATTTCAAATAACAATATATATATATTTATGTATATAATAGCAGATTTTATTTTGATTTCGCGCATTTTAAACAAATTGAGTACAAATTTTAAAATTTTCTTTTCTATTTAATATAATATAAAATGCCCGAAATCTTAATTTTTTTTTTTATTTATTGCTCTCTGGTAAATATTAAAGAGGCAATTTTTTTGATAAAAGCCTTGTATATTATAAAGACTTAGCAAGAATTATTAATATTATATTGGTAAAAATAAAATTATAAATAAATATTGATTTTTTCATTTTTTTGTTCGTCTTCACCAATGAGCATCGAGTCTTTTAGCCACTTTAGCGACAAAATCTAAATGACTAGCATAGAGTTTCAATTCTTTGTTAATCTCTTGCCATTTGACACCAACAGCGTCGTCGCCGGCCTTTAATTTAATCTCATCAAATAATCGCTCCTGATCATGGAAATTGACGGCGATTGTTTCCATCCAGGCGTTGTCTGTGTTCCTTGGATCGTCCACGTATCCTTTGTAGACTTCCACGCCCGTTTTAAAGAATATTTCTAATTCTTTGGTTTGATCCGTTGTGCTTAACGCTTCTTCAAAGAATTCTCTTTTTAGAGTCGAAGAAACAACTTCCCCCTAAATCGATCATGCCGCCTGGAATGGCCCATTCGCCGGAATCGCCTCTCTTAATACAAACCATCTCTAATATCGGCTTATTGGAAGTCTTGTGCTTGACGATGTCTCCCTCTTTGTCTTCTAGTTTCCACCTGGTGACGATGGGATCCGCTGCGTGGTTGGGCCCCCAACGTCCCAGAAGTCCTCTGCCCGTCAATCCTGTCCTCCCACCGGGGTTTAAAGGATACGAGTCTTTAACAAGATATTCGCCTGAATGACTTCGCCGATCAACTTTGTCATCAATCTCATTCCATTTGGGCTGAAATGTCGGATCGGCCAAGTCCAAATCTGCCCAGGGCTGGCCAAAAATCCGCTCGGATGTGTATTTTGTAGGTTTGTATTCTAACCACTCATTTTTCCATGGCACTTGTTTATCAGGTACAGGAAAACGTTCAATCGAATCGTTCGTTTTCGGATAATATTGTCCACGACATTTTTGATGTAACATTCTTAAAAATAAAATAGAAATCAATGAAGGATTATTACAAAACATTTTTTTTTAAAACGGCTTGAATAGAGGAGGGAGTTTATCTGTCAACTCAAACCGTTTTAAAAAACTCACTTATAAAAAAATAAAAACACGATTACCTGAATTATTAATATTTAAATATAAAAAAAAGTGTATTTTTGTATATATTATTGTGCGTTGGGATTTTTCATAATAAATTATATTTAATTATTTTTGATAAATTTTGTTTGTGAATGGCAGCAGCGCCTCCAATGACGTCAGCTCCGCCTAGCATCGATTGCTGTCATTTAATTTGGCGACTTGCGCGCCAGCTGGTGTCAATGCCTGGCAACTAAACGGTCATGGCTGTCAGTCAAAACAACATGGCCGCGACTGGCATTAGTTTTCGTTGGCTCGACATTTTAGAAAAGGAATTTGACAAGGCATTCGTCGATTTGGATATTTTATTATGTGAGTTTCAATAAGGAAATAAAATTAAATAATTTTTTTTTCTCATTTAATTTTATATAAACCTTTCCTTTTTTTTCTTTTTATTAAATCACATCACATCCCTCATCACTTAACTCCGAACGGTTTTTTAATAAAAAACACACAAATGTATAAATAATTATATTAATTATTTATTAATCTAAGATATTATGATTAAATTTGCATACAAATTTAATTCATTTTTCAATACAAACAATAAAATAATGATAGTGTCGATTGACATGTGTTTCGAATTTGACACAATATTTTTATTTATTTTAAATGAAATAATAATTATTTCTTTTTAAATGAATTCTAAAATAATTAAATTAGAGGGATATTTGTTTGTAAATAAACTTTCACTTTCATTTGTCTCCTCTCGGCGTTTGCCATTTTACCATCCATTTGACACATCACAAAATAAATTTTATTTTAATTTCGATTCTTTTGAATAAAATAAAGTTTTAGTCATTTAAATAAACTTGTCAAAAGTAAACCGGCGTTTTTGGGGGGGGGGAATTAAATTGGCAACAAAAGATTATGATAAAAAGTGACGTTTCGGTCACCAGTCAGGACTTAAAAAGTTTCCTTATGAAATTAAAAATAATTTTTACAGTGAGTGACAATATTCGTGAGATTGTTTTTTTTTTTAATAGAAATTTTTGTGATTTTAGCATAGAATATAATAAAAACAATGAAATAAGAACGTAAATGAAATCACTCTCTCTACATTTAACGGATAGAGAGAGCAACAAATCAGGGGGCGAGGGGGCGGGCGGAGAGGCAGTGGAGGATCCAAGAACGGGGGAGGTCATATTAATATTTTTAGTCTGCGAAGGGGGTGCGTGGGGGGTGCATATGGGGGAAATTTTTTTTTTTTTTAATTTTAGTAATACTACCTCTAAATCGAACCATTCGAAGGGGGTTGACCTCCCTGAGACGAAATTAGTCTTTGTATTAAACTAATGTTTGGATTTAAATATTATTCTTTGGAATGTATTCCCTTGAAGGAGGTGGGGGGGGGGGGGGTAAAAACAAAATTCCCCCTCCCCTTCAGAAGCCCTCCTGTCTAGATAGAAAGGGGGGCGGCACGGGTTCTCATAATTAAGAAAAGGCGAGGGTCCCAACCAGCTGGAGGGGGGGTCCAGGGGGACGAAGGCGGGCGGCGCGGCTAGTGCTTAAAAAAAAAAAAAAAAAACCAAAAAATTGGCGTGACTGACAGCACAGCTAGTTGTGTCATATGCTGTCACGCCAGATTGATTTATATGCCGAGAAATATTTATTTTTATTGAACTTGGAATAATTTCCCATACAAATTAGAAATTTAACACCATAAACTCGATTACAAAAAAATAAGGCACTCGCGGGATTCGAACCCACGTTCTCTCCTGTTAAATTAAGCACCTCTTAGAAATTTAAGATTTTCAATTGAATTGAGAAAGATTCAGTCCTGACTGTTGTCAATCGGATACAATTTATGGACCAACTATCACCCAATTTTCATTGAACAGAGAATAATAGGTAATAATAAGTGAGAACACCCAGGGAGAGAACGTGGGCTCGACTCCCGCGAGTGCTTCATTTTTTTTTTTTTTTTTTTGTTTACAAATTTAAGGTTGTACAAAAATGAGTTTTATTTCAATTTATTATTTAAACTAAGGCCAACGTTTCGGTCCCATATTGGATCATCTTCATATTCTCTCTCTGTACATGGTATAAGAAACTGAAGAAATTTTGGGTATTAAAATGTAACAGGGGGATGTATGGCTGTAGAGTAGAAGTTGAAAGAGATAAAAAAAAAAAAAAAACGAGAAGAAAATCAGGTAATGTAGTTTCTTTATTGCAATTCAGCCCGTTTCGATCCTAGGTTTGGACCATCATCAGAGCTGAGGATGTGTCAAAAAGACATATATACTTTCTCGGAAACGGGAGGGCTTCTTGTGCAATAAGATTTATGCACTTTTAATAACAAAAACTGCTATTATTGAATTGAATTAATTCAATTTCGAAAGCCGGCTCGATCGAGAAGGGCATTTCAATTTTAACAATAATAGCGGTTTTTGTTATTAAAAGTGCATAAATCTCATTGATTGAGACTCCGTTTCGGGGGAAGATATGCCTTTTTGACACAGCATCCGATGAAGGTCCAAACCTAGGATCGAAACGTTAGCCGTGTGCTGAATATCAATAAAGAAACTACATTGGCTGCATTTGCTTCTTGTTTTTTTTTTACCTCTTTCAACAGGTATTAACATGGTTGAACGATTTACAATTGTGTATGCTCAATACAACTTGGCTAGGATATATATTTATATTTATTTTAGACATTAACCTGGCCCTGAAGATGGTCCTAATGTGACCGAAACGTCAACCCTGCTTTTAATAAGGAAATAAAACTAGCTGCGTTGCTCACTTTTTTCTACCAAATTTAAATAAGAACATTCAGTCAAATACCTCCTTTGAAAGAGATAAATCAATATTTAAGATAAAGACCATTTTGTGTTTTGATTGCAAAATCACGCCCCCCCCCCCCCCCAGGACCTCCACGTTGGGTTTTAATAGACCATCGGAAACTAAACCTAAATATGGTGGAACAAACACAGAACACAAACATATGTATATCCATCGATCAGTCACACCAGATTTCTTTTGTAAATAATATTGTTTGTTTTGTTTCAGCCGATTTCGATTCCGAAGAGCCAGATTTACTCTTCAATGCTCGGCAGAAAATTTCAACGCTCAGCTCCTGCTTTGCACAACTCACACATAAGGCACAAACAATTTTCCAGAATAATGCTAAAATTGAGGTGAGTTTCAAGCTGCAAAGATCATATGTTTTTTTAAGGGGTGACCTTCTAAAGGTACAGTCAACACCAAAGTCAAGTCCCACCCATGCGTGATTATCTCATTGTTTTTATAAAAGAAAATGAAAATCTTTATAAATTTTCTAGGTTTGAACCATCAAAGTTTCCATTAAAAATATATAATATTTTTTTTTTTAAACAATGATATAAAAAACGCTTGGGTGGGTTAATATTGTCCTTCACTGTACTGTAAATCTTTATTTTTATATTTACTTTTGAAGGAAATTTTAGGTAAAGAAATATTTCGATCATCTCTATAAATGATGTTAAAAAATTTAATATTTCATACAAGCAGAGAACACACTTTGTGTGCTATGCAACCGGTTACACCAGATTTTAAAGAAATCCTACTACGCGCCATCCCCTCCACTCCTCTTTGAATTCCCCCTCTTTTAGGGGAGAAAGGGAAGCCAAGATGGCTGAAATGACGTCAGTTGCTTTTGCCTCGCTTTTCGTTCACTAGTCTTTCGCGTTTTTTTTTTTATTTTGTGATTATCAGTGTTCAGCAGTGTTTTAATTAGTTCTCTTGGATTATGGATTATTATTTTTAATGGTCGTCATCTTTCCTGTTAATGGTAATTATAATCTTTTTAAAAACGATGTTTTTTTTACTCACTTGTCAGTCTACTATTTGACTTGGTATTTATAATATAATATTTAAGACTGACTCTCTTTTCTCTTGTAGAATTGTGTATCACCACATTTTTTAGCATATAATTTTATATTCGATAAAAACGCTATTTCTAATTTATTTTATTATATACGTAAATGTCTTAACCAGTTATTAATAGATTTTCTAACAACCTGTCCCTTGAGTGTCACTTGCATAGGAGAATCAAATCATACAAGAAACTTGTTCTTTAATTAGTTCCGATTCTCTCCGCTTGGTGTGTAACCCTCAGGCCGAAATTAGAGATGGCTTTCCTTTCTTTTTTATTATTATTAATACTGTACTCAATTCAAAATTCATCTTATGAATTTGCTTTTGATTTTTGATTTTTTTTTGTTAGTCGATTATAATTAGAAATAATTAATAGGTGATGATTAGAAATCATTAATTTTATTATTATTTTTCTATACCAAAATTTTTCATTCTTCAACTATAAGGGAGCAGGGGCGGATTAAAGGGGGCGGGGAGGGGGCGAGGCCCCCCCCCCCCCGAGAAGAAATTCAAACAGTTATAAAAACTAGTAATCTAAATAAATTATGATTTCCGCTCTTTAATTTCAATTGAGTTTGTTACCAATCAATTTAAATAAATAGGAAAGGGGTCTAAATGGCCATAGATGCCGACAAAGTCCTTAAATAAACAAAAAATAAACCCCCCCCCGACAAAATTGCATTAATCCGCCACTGTAAGGGAGGAAATAGTTGACGTTTAAAAAAGATCGGAAGCTCAACCAAAAATTTGATTGTGAATGGCCCTAGGGAAGAAAATTAAATAATTTTTAATTAAATTCTGGAGGCCAAGAGGGGCTTATAGAGGAATGCGAGTTTTTGCTTGTGGTCAAAGGTCTGGATAAGCTGGAGATCCCGGGTTCAATTTCCCTCTATATAAATCTCACATGTAATTAGTTAAATTATTTAGAATCCCCTTTTTTCTACCCTTTGCCCATCAATAGGTTGGACGGGTAAAGTCCCCTGAATCCAAAAAGTGGTTTTCGTAACATGGTCTGTCTGTCTGTGAACAAAATATCTCAAGAACGAAAAGAGCTAGGAGGTTGAAATTTTATATTTAAGTTAGGCACCCCCCTGAGACGTGACTGGAAGCTCTTGAACAAAATCGGTCAAAGAGTACTAGTACTTTACCGATGAACTTTTTTAGTTTTTTTTTTTTTTTTCTCAAAATTCGCTCTAAAGATTTTGATTAAAATTCAAAAATCAATTAATTTTTAAAATGTATATTCTCATTTTATCTTCAAAATTGATTGAAGCACGCTTGTATAATACATCATAGGAAAGATAGGAGAAATGGTTAACAAATATTTTTCTATGTATAAATTGTACATCTTTAATTCTAATATACTGCCGGATGCTAAATATATGACGACACAAAAAAATCTGGTGAGACAAGCACAGAACATAACTGAATGTAAGAGAATGTTGTGTGCTCTGCGACGAATCTCACCAGATTTTATCATCACGGATTAAAGCCAAAATTATTCTTAATTCAGAGTGAAGTCGCCATGAGTGACGAATACAGTATGATAAGGGACGAACGATATCTTAAAATTAAATGAACACAATTTTGTACTTTTTATAAAAGGGATAGAGAGAATTTGTTATTTGTGCGTTTATAGGGCTAACACAACAACAACAACAACAACAACATGTGTCATATTTTAATACTAGAGAGTTTCAATAATAAATACAGGATACAAATTTACACACGCACACGCACGCACACACTGACGACATCATGTTAGTTCATCAAATGTTATATCTTCATCTTCATCTTCATCTAAATTTGTTTTCTTTTGTTGTTGTTGTTGTTCATGGCTATTCAATTCGGATGCAATCTCTTCTAATTTATTTAAATATTTCCGTTTTCTTGTGTTATATTCGCGCTCACTTTCAGTAAAGTTCAACGCAAGCAATTTCTCATAATTGTGGCTTGTTAGATTATGCCAAATTTCTTGTAGCGTTTTGTTATTTAATTGGTCTCGAAATCTCGCTCCGCCGGCTTCGATTGTCTTCTCGTCAAGACGTTCCCGTAAATTCTCTAAATCGTCGCCGCCGTCGAAATGTCCGATATTTTTCGTTTGGATCTCTTCCCCAGAGTTCTCCACGGCGATATCGCCCCGCTCTGGTGGGCTTTTCTCAAAAATCACCGTATAATTTTTCGTTTTATTTGATGAAATTTGATCTTGAATGACGGCATGCAAACCATCAAAGTGGCTAAACATTTGATTGGAATCTAATTTTAAATTTATTACTGTTGTGTTTTTGTTTGGATTTGTTGTTGGGTTTTGATCACATTTTTGTGTTAATCGATCTTCAATTAATCGTGTGATATCTCTTAATGTGTTATTTAAAATCTCTTCAAATTCGTCGTTGCCAATCATCTGGAAATCTTTTAAAAAGTTTTCAATTCTTGTATAATTTGCCAATTCTTGATGGAGATCCTAAAACAAAAAACAATTGTAAAAAAAAAAAAACTAAAACCACCATTCACTAAATGACTCTCTTATCGTATCGTACCTGCAATTTACTAAAGTGCTCCTGGAGACGTTGCTCTCCGCCAGCTGTGACTTCACTTAACGTTTGCATCGAGTGCTCCAGAAGTCTGTTATCTTTATTACTCTGCTCAGAGGCCTGCAGAACCATGTTGGTCACATGGCTCACTGTCCTTATGACATGTGAATTGTGGGCTTTTAGCATTTCTTGCAAGTCCAACAGGCCTTGTTCGGTTGTCAAAGATCTAAAAAAAAACAACAACAGTGACAATGAGTTTGTTTGTATAATTGGGCTAATCACAGCAAAGTAGTGAAACGATTACACTAGTCGACAAGGTTTTTTTCACAAGAAATCTGATTAGTGAACCTAGTGCATTTTTTCATTCTGAATTCAGATATGTAGTTAGAATTTTTCCATCAGGCACAGTTTTGGAGATATAGAGCAAAATAGATTTTAGTCGAAAATGGGCTCTAAAACGGCTTTTATTTAAAATGTTCAAATTATTTTTAACGCCGCACCCCGTCAAATTATGCAGTTAGTTAGAATACATATAGATTTTAAGTTTCATTCCAATCGGAGGTCATTTAGACGTGCCGCAAACGGCTTAAAGTTTAGAAAAAATCGAAATTTTCAAGATTTTTTTGCTTTGGTCACCCCTAATACAATTTTAGAGATCCCTGAATGAAAAAAACATATATGTACGATATTCTATAGTTCTTTGGCTTTCTAAAAAAGCATTCATTCGTAAAAATCTGTTAATTATTAACGAAATTATTAATAAAAACGTTAGCAAAAGAAAAAACACAAGTACACTTACTGGTCGAAAAAAATGGACTTCAATTGAATTAAAAAGCGAACCCTATCCACGAGAAGCTAACGTATCCTCTCTGAGCATCGGGTCACGGGCCCTAACTTTATTATATATTATTAAAAAAAAAATATTTTTTGAATCTCATATCTTTCTTATACTTCTAAAAAAACAAGAGGTCCATTTTTTCGACCAGTGAGTGTACTTGTGTTTTTTCTTTGCTCACGTTTTTATTAATAATTTCGTTAATAATTAACAGATTTTTACGAATGAATGCTTTTTTAGAAAGCCAAAGAACTATAGAATATCGTACATATATGTTTTTTTTCATTCAGGGATCTCTAAAATTGTATTAGGGGTGACCAAAGCAAAAAATCTTGAAAATTTCGATTTTTCTAAACTTTAAGCCGTTTGCGGCACGTCTAAATGACCTCCGATTGGGATGAAACTTAAAATTTATATGTATTCTAACTATCTGCATAATTTGACGGGGTGTCGCGTTAAAAATAATTTGAACATTTTAAATAAAAGCCGTTTTAGAGCCCATTTTCGACTAAAATCTGATTTTTGCTCTATATCTCTAAAACTGTGCCTGATGGGGAAAAACTGAATTGATATTTGAATTCAGCATGAAAAATACTTCTAGAATTTCATATCTTCATTCTTGTGAAAGAAAAAAAAGTTCATTTTTTGTCGACTAGTGTTATTGTTCAACTTAACGATCAGTTATCTAAAACCTCCTTTAAAAGAAATTGAAATACAAAATGACTGGGGCATCGTAGCCAGCAAGTAATTTAGTGTCTATATCATCAGGACAAAGTTAAAATGCATTAATTCAATTCGGAT
>JAKCPI010015305.1:0-45606 GCA_023213315.1 Euborellia annulipes
CCAGCATCCCTATGCTGTTCAGATCATGACTAACAGAACAAAACAATTTCATTCTTCCTTTGTCCCCATGACCTCCCGTGATTGGAACAAGCTCCCTGCGTCTATCTTCCCCCAAAACCTACAATCTTCAGACTTTCAAGTCTAACCTCAACAGGCATCTTCTCAGTTCCCGCAGTTGAGTTTCCCCTTTATGCTTCTCCTTTTGTTTTATTTTCTTCCTGGCTGCATGTGACTATTGGTCATTATAGGTCTTCGGACCTTATGCACCCATTCCAAAAAAAAAAAAAAAAAAAAAAAAAAAAAAAAAACTAAGGCACCGGCGACGCGGAGATCCTGGTTCGACTCCAGGAGGTGCAATTTGCCCAATCTTTTAAGCACAAACATATCTCGCAAACTTGCTATCTTAAATGATATATTGACTGGCTAATGAACAGTCTATTTGAGCATTGATTGAAAAAATTCCATCCTTTTCAAACAAGCCTCTACCTAGTTAAAAGGAGGGAAGCAATGAATTCTCTCACTCTATGCCATCTCCTAAACTTGAGCCTGTTAAGAAGATTAATCCCGACGGTAATGCGTCGCGAAAATCGATTTCCCTTCCAAGAGCGCACTTCTCTTACCTCTATATATGTTAATAGAGAGACAAAGTATTGGATTCATATCAAAAATTCAATGTCGAGATTTTGATGGATTTACACGTTTTTCGCGACTTGGTCTGACTGTGAACAAAATATCTCAAGAAGGAAAAGGGCTAGGAGGTTGAAATTTTATATTTAAATAAGGTACCCACATGGGACGTGACACGAAGCTTTTGAACAAAATCGGCCAAAGAGTACTAATACTTTACTGATGCACTTTTTCAGTTTTTTTCAATTTTCTCAAAATTCGCTCCAATTATTTTTTAGATTCCCTTTAAAATGTATATTCTCATTTTGCCATTGAAATCATATGAAGCACACTTTTCTCTTGTACGTCATAGGAAAGATAGAAGAAATGGTTACCATGGTAACAAAATATAAATATTTCCCCATGTATAAAAATTTTACATCTTGAATTTTAATTAGATATCAACGGAAACTAAATATATGTCGACACAAAAATGCTGGGCGACTAGTCACACCAGATTTTTCTTTTTAATAATTCAAGACTTTTAAAGATACTCGTATGTTTAAATATTGGGGGATCCAGGCATTTTTATTTAAGCCATTTGGTATCCAAATGCATTAAATAAAATTATCGGACTGCCTGGAGTCCGAACCCGAACGTCGAGTTCGGTATAGAAAGTAGGCACGCTACCAACTACTCCAAGCCCCGTAGGCTAATAATAATAAGTTGTTCAAACACAAATTCAAAGCACACAAGGCTCTTTGTTGAGAGATCTCTCGGTATGGGCGCGCGAATTTGTCTAGCAACAGGGTAGACCCACTGTCTCGCAACAATCGCTAGGTCGGTACGAGGCTTTGGATCCAGAAAAAACAAAAACATTTTAATCAGCTTCATATATAAAATTTATAAACAGATAAGAAATATTTATATTCTGTTACCATGGCAACTATTTCTCCTGTATGAAGTTCAAGAGTAAAGTGTGCTTCAAAAGATTTTAATGGCACAATGAGAATATACATATTAAAGAGCATCTAAAAATTAATTGATTTTTGAATTTTAATCAAAATCATTGGAGCCGATTTTGAGAAAATCGAAAAAAAAAATGAAAATGTACATCCGTAAAGTACTAGTACTCTTTGGCCGATTTTGTTCAAAAGTTTCGTGCTATGTCTCAAGGGATCTCGACATCGAATTTTTGACATGAATCCAATACTTTCTCATTATTTTTTTTTTTTTTTTTTTTTTTTTGGAATGGGTGCATAAGGTCCGAAGACCTATAATGACCAATAGTCACATGCAGCCAGGAAGAAAATAAAAACAAAAGGAGAAGCATAAAGGGGAAACTCAACTGCGGGAACTGAGAAGATGCCTGTTGAGGTTAGACTTGAAAGTCTGAAGATTGTAGGTTTTGGGGAAGATAGACGCAGGGAGCTTGTTCCAATCACGGGAGGTCATGGGGACAAAGGAAGAATGAAATTGTTTTGTTCTGTTAGTCGTGATCTGAACAGCATAGGGATGCTGGGAAGATGCCTCTCTTGTGTTCCGTGAATATGTTGCATTGGGTGGGATAATTGATTTTAATTCGGCAGAGCATTGACCATGGTAATACCTGTAGAAGAGAGATAGTGCAGATACTCTTCTTCTATGATCTAGTGACTGTAAGGATGCAGTAAGGGTAGAATCACCTATCAGTCTAATTGCACGCCTCTGTATGGCTTCCAAGGAGGAGAGAGCGTCTTTCGACGCCCCTCGCCAAAGGTGGGAACAATATTCAAGACACGGCCGAATTTGGGCTTTATAGAGGATTAGGAGTTGTTGGGAGGAAAAGTAACGCTTCGTTTTGAATAGGAAACCCAATTTCCTTGCGGTAGATTTAACCACAGAAGAGATGTGGTTGCTCCAGGAGAGATCAGATGTAACTGTCACTCCCAGAACAGAAAATGAATCTTTGAACTCGAGACTATTATTGCTGTAAATAAGGGGAGGGCAAATCCTATTTTTTTGTCTAGAAATTAAACAACATTGGGTTTTTTGGGAATTGAATTTTACTTGATTGAGGTTTCCCCATTCCTCCAAGAGACCAAGATCATCATTTATCGACGACACAGCCCCCAGACGACCAGTGGATGAGGTTTCACCAGTCCTGACTGAGTGCAGGGTACTGTCATCAGCAAAGCAATGAATTGGGTTGGAGGTTACTCCCATGAGATCGTTAATGTACATAAGGAATAGGGTGGGAGAGAGGACAGAACCCTGGGGAACACCTGCGTTGATTGAATGCGGAATAGAAGACACACCGTCGACTACAACCGAGATCTTTCGCTCCGTTAGAAAGCTCTTGATCCACTGGCACAGCTCAGAGGATAGGCCAAAAGATGGAAGTTTAGCATAAAGATTTTTATGCCATACCTGATCGAAAGCCTTCGAAATGTCAAGAGCAACTGCAATAGTTTCCCCTTTCATTTCCATGGCTTTGTTCCAGAGGTGTGTGACAAAGCTCAAAATATCCCCAGTCGAACGAGCATGCCTGAAACCATATTGCCTATCATTCATCATTCCGCAATGTTCCAGATGATTTAAAATTTGAATGTTGAGGGCTTTTTCCATAATTTTGGATAGTATGGAGGTTATTGCGATTGGGCGATAGTTGCTGGGAAGAGAGGAGTCACCTTTTTTGGGAATGGGTTGAATATTCGCCAATTTCCAAGAGTCGGGAAAATTTCCCGAGGAAAATGAGAGGTTGAACAACCTGGATAATATTGGGACCAATTCAGGGGAACATTTTTTAATGACGATGGGGGGAATACCGTCAGGGCCTGGGGATTTGTCGATTACTAGCTCCTTAATAACCTTTTTAATTAGTTTATCCCTAAAATGAATTTTATTCATTGAAATTTTATTGGAATGCTGGGTCGGAGGATAGCGACTATTGGCTTTATCGTCAATAGTAGAATTGGACGCGAAGAGAGAAGCAAAGATTTGGGCTTTTTCAAATGGGGTAGTGGCAATTTTACCATCAGGCAAATTAAGAGGTGGAAATGAAGATGAGGACAAGTTACGGCCTACTGCCTTGGCCAAAGACCAGAAGCGTCGACTACCATTTGGGCAGGATGCCAATTGGTCGCATTTCCTCTGCTCGAAGGTCCTTTTAGCCTCGTTGATGGTCTTCTGACATTGGGCTCTGGCCTTACGAAATCTATCCCACTCCAACGGATCATGAGACAGTTTCCAGTTCTCATATGCTTGATTTTTGGCGCTAGTGGCTTTCACACATTGGACATTAAACCATGGTTTGGATTTTTTTCCCTTTTGATATATTTTAAAGGGTACGTACATTTCCATACCCATGATTATGGCTTCTGTGATAGAGTCAGCCGCCTGAGAAGCATTGGTTCCGTCGTTATATATATATATATATAGGCAAGAGAAAGTAAAAATGAATCAAACTCAACAACAGATGTTTTTTGACATTTCTTCTAAAACATGATTTCCTTACCTCAATAAAATTTCGATAATTAATGAAAAAAATAGAAACAACACTTTAAATAACAGAGAAAAGTAAATTCCTCTTTAAAGAGATTGAAATTATTGTTTTAAAATTTAACTTGAACAACTTTTTAAAGAATGGAAATATTAAAACACGTTTGTTGCCTGACGTAAACTTTTATAAAACGATTCAGAATGAAGTTAGCAACTATTACCAGCCAGGGAAAAACAACGCATATCTTTAATTACAATTATTGATAATTTCACCATGAACAAAAAATTATTTATTTATATTTATTTATTTATATTAATGACCCAGGGAGGTTAATGACCTTATAAAAAGGATTCTTCTAAATTAACAATTTTATATTAATTAATCATATGTATGATTTATGGTTATATTATAAATGTCAAATATCCAAAATCTTATTTTGGCGTAAAATTTAAAATTTATTCGCGTACATTGCTCAATATTCTATGATCTATCACTCTCTATTAATTTTTACTTGCTATATATTGAGAGAGAATTTTATTGGATTAATGTCAAAAATTCGCTGTCTAAAATTTGATGGATATACACGTTTTGAGGTCCCCTGAGACCAGAAGTGAATTTTGCAACATTCTCTGAGAATAAAATATCTAAAGAACGAAAAGAGCTAGGAGGTCGAAATTTTATATTTTAGTAGGTAGGCCTACCTACCTGTGAATGAGAAAAAAAGTGTGAATCTGTTTATTTAATAAAAAAAAAAAAATTCAAATGAACCATACTGTAGAATACTAAATATTTGTCGACACAAAAAACCTGGGCGCTATTTCATAAATCTGACAATGACAGATGACATGTGACAGGTGACAATTTGTCAATTTGTCGAATACCTGTTTCATAAAAATCCGCTCTTGACTTATTAATAATTGTCAAGTAAAAAAATGACATTTTTGTAAAATTGTCATGACAATTTGTCACTTTTTGGTTTCATAAAATTTGATAGATGAATTTTGACAATTTGTCACGAATAATTTGTCATTTTTTGTTTTTGAAACAAGAATTGTCGGGAAAATTCTTTTTTGTTTGACAATTGTAGAAAAATTCTGACAGGCATTAAAAGCTGTGTCGTATTACCTAGAATATATTCACATTTATTTACATCGAATTGATTAAAAGGAAATATTAAAAAAAAAAAATCTAATTCGCAATAATGCTTAATTAAAGCAACTCAAGGAACTTGAAGAATTCTAGTTAGGGGATGATCGGTTAAAATTCAGCCTGTTTAGAAAAAAATTTTTTTTAAACAACTAGAGAACTTTCTCGGCTTCGGCTCGGTTAGTTTCGGTCCAATTGGACATTACTTAAAAAATAAAAATGAGCAGCCAAGGGCTTGTAATAAAATTACTCACTAGATAATGTTTAATTATTTATTTTTCAAAACTGTTTACAAAAAACTATTATCACAACAATACACCATACGTCATCATCTCGGACTCTCAGCTCCCGTGACATCATCCTCCTCCTAGACTTGGCTTTTACCGGTTTGCCTTCTCCAAACCCTTGCAAAATGTATTTTTAAATCGTTTCTGTGTATTTTCTTCTCTTTCTTCTCTATTTCAACTCCATAAACACTTTGCCCGTAGTCTTTGATAATTCTGTGTGGACCATTCCATTTAGGCGCGAATCCAGCATGCCATTTTTGTGCTATGGACAATGGATGTGTCCGTACCCAAACGTAAGTTCCTACTTTTAATTCTTCCTTTCCCGTGGCACTTTGGCTATATCTGCCCTGATATCTCAAATTATTTTCCTTCGTTCTTTCATACCTTTTTTCCATTTTTTCCTTATTAGTTTCAAAAAGTCTCATTATATTTAAATTAGTGTGGTTCGGACCGTTTGTATTCCAATCCCCAGGGGATTTAATTTCCCATGGAATTACTAATTCTGCCGGGGAGAATCCGGTCGCTGCATTCTTTCTATTTCGAAGACTATATAGGATTTGAGGAATCTTCACGTCCCATTGGCGATGCTCGTTTTCTACCGCTATTCTTATCCCTTTTTTCAATTCCTGGTTCCGTCTTTCCGTTTGGTTGGCCCTAGGATGGTAAATTGGTGTTTGCCAACAGTCTATTCCCCATTTCCGAAGTTTATCTGTCCAGATTTTTGAGGTGAATTGAGGGCCATTGTCGCTCAAAATCGCCTTTGGATATCCGAACCGAGGAAAAATTTCTTTCTCCAAGACCCCTATTATTTGATTGGTAGAGGCTGATCCTAACGGATATGCTTCTACCCACTTCGTAAATACATCAGTGATTACCACTAATTGTGTTTTTCCCCGAGCTGTCCTGGGATAAGGGCCCATTAAGTCAATGGCCAATATTTCCCACGGCCTGTTTGCTTTTCTTGGGTACAATTCTCTCGACGGATGCGCATTCAACGGTTTACTTCTAGCACAAATCTCACAAGATTTGACATACCAATTAACATCCTTACTCATTCCTTCCCACCAATATCTTTTCCTTATCCCATCTAAAGTTAGATCTCTTCCCGGATGTCCTGCCAACTCTTCATCATGACATTTATATAAAATTCTTTCTATCATGTTTTTCGGTATAACTAATAAATATTTACTTTCTCCCTCCCGTTCACTCTTTTTATACAAAATGTTTTCAAAAATATAAAAACCATCTTGACTATTCTCCTGTGTTTGTTCTATTTTCTGTTTAATTTTTCCACAAAACATATCATGAATTTGCGATTTTTTAATATCTTCAATTAATTTATCCGGTTCTTGAGACCCCGAAATTTCTCCTAATGTAATACACTCTTCTTCGTATCTATCCGGTAAGATTCTTTCTTCATTATCTATATTGATGTCAGGAAGCACTTCCTGGTCTGGGTGTCTGGACAAAATATCGGCGCCCAGATTATTTTTCCCAGCACAGTGAATTATTTGAAATTCGAACTCCATAAGTTCTAAAGCCCATCGTGTTAACATTGACGAGGTGTCTTGCATTTTTTTTAACCATAGAAGGGACCTATTATCCGTGATAATATAAAAAGGTCTTCCCTCCAAATAATACCGGAACTTCCTTACTGCCCACACTATCGCCAAACATTCTCTGGCGGTAGCGTGATACTTCCTTTGGCAATTATTTAATTGTGCGCTAGCATAGGCAATTACCTTTCTTTCTTCGTTTTCCTCTTTTTGGAAAATTATAGCGCCTACCCCAATTTCACTGGCATCCGTTTGTAGCATAAACGGTTTGTTAAAATCGGGGTGTGCTCTTTCTTTTGAGGCTAACAGAGACTTTTTCAAATTTTTAAAAGCTTCCTCTTCTTTTACACCCCATTGCCATTTTACTTCTTTACGGGTCAGACGCGTCAGGGGTTCACATTTTTCGGCCAACTTATCAATGAAGTTCCCAAACCAATTACATAAACCCAAAAATTTCTGAACTTCTTTTACATTTCTAGGCGATGGGAACTCTTTGGCTACTTCTAATTTTCCCGGATCCGGCCTTAGCCCATCGGCAGCAACTATATGACCCAGATATTTTATATATGTCTTGCCAAAAAAACTTTTCTCCCTATTACACCTCAGGTTGTAATGATCGAGGCGGGTAATTACCCGGTCCAAATCAATTAAATGTTGTTCAAAAGAGGGACTGTGAATAATAATATCATCTAGATATACCTCACAACATGAGTCTAATAATTCCCTGAGCACTATCTCCATCATTCTCTCAAATGTCATCGGGGCGTTTTTCAGTCCAAACGGCATAACTGTGAACTGATACAGCCCTTGAGGGGTAACAAAAGCAGTGATTTCTTTGGATTTTTCTTCCATTGCCACTTGCCAATAGCCGCTCTTTAAATCGATGGTTGAAAAAATTTTACTCCCATGAAACCTTCTTAGCCTGTCCTCTAATCCTAGCATCGGATATGAATCCCTTATAGTTAAAGCATTCACCTTTCGATAATCTACACAAAATCTCATGGAATTATCCTTTTTCTTTACTAGAACCACTGGGCTCGCCCATGGCGATCGACTTGGTTCTATAACACCTGCCGCCTCCATTTCTAATACTTGTTTCTTTATAATTAGCTGCTTTTCTAACGAATAGGAATATGGTCTACTCCGAACGGGCTGAACGTCTTTTTGTAATTTTATCTCATGCTTTATAACGCTTACTTGACCTAATTTTGATTCAAACACTTTTGGATGACAACGAGCGATCTTTACAATCTCTTCATAATACGGGCCCTCAACTCCGCACTTAAGCTTCACCTCCGGATACGAATTTATTAGAGCCCTATTCATTGTTTCTCCTCCCCAGCCAATAGTTATTCTTTCGTTTCTTCCTAGAACTATATACCGTCCTTCAAAATTTAATATGGCTCCAGTTGAATTTAAAAATGGTACGCCAAATATAATATCTTCTATTAACTCCTTCACAATATACGCCTCCACCGCTATCTCTTGTCCTTCTATCATACTCTCGAAACAACACCTTTCTTCTATTTCCTGAATATGGTCTTGTAAAGCAAGATTTACCGTAACCCGAGGAATCGAAACCCTTTTTAAACTTAATTGTTTTACTAGTTTGTCATTTATAAAATTAGCGTTTGCTCCCGTGTCTAAAGTTGCTTTTACCGCCTGTCCATTAATCTTTAAGTCAAGTATTGGCCTAGAAGTTACTATATTTAAATTCATTTCTGAGATAATTTTTCCATTTTCTGTTTTTTCTGAGAGGCTAATCGCTTGCGAGACTGAACCGCCTCCCCCACTCAGTCCCTCTTTGCGTTTTCCTGAATATTTTTTTGCCAAAATTTTTGTTTCGGTACCTTCCCCATTTTTTGAAAATCCTGATATAATTGCAGACATGAAGCTATTAAATCCTCTTCAGATCTTATGTTGCTAACCCTAAGGTACGGCCTATACTCCTCATCTAGAAGTCCAATTACCATATGGATAGCTGACGTTGAACTTTCCAATGGAAATAATCGCCTGAATATTGCAAACTTTTTCCTTATAAAACTATCTATTCCCTCGTTTTCATATCTTTTGCATGTTCTTAACTCTGTTTTTAATATTTCTAAATATACAGGATCATTAAATTTACTTAAAAGTTTACTTTCCACTTCCATCCACTCGATTATTTCCTCTGGTTGCCCCCGCCACCATTTGTTAGCTTCCCCTCTAAATCTTCCTGCCGTTACATTTGTCCAACAATCCCTTGGTATTTCATACTTTGTTAAAAAACGTTTACATTTATCTAAAAATATTTTTGGGTCTTCATTAGCGTAACCACTAAAAGTTGGTAATTCCCAATCGATTAACGTGGTGATTGGAATTTTCTTTTTAACAGAAAACGAATTTTCTGAATTCACTGTTTCCATTTTTATTGTTTCTTTTTTCCCATTGGAACATTCCTTGTCCGACCCTATTTGATTTAAACTCGTCAAATCCTTTCCCTTGGCTTTCTCTAAAGAATTAACTTTACATAACAGTTTCTGGTTTTCATTTTCCATTATCTCAAATTTTTCCTCCCACTTCTTATCCTTCTCATCTAATTTTTTTAATAAAAGATCAAAAGATTCACAAATCTTATTAATATCTTTTTTATTATACCCTTCGCAACTTTCACAAAAATATTGTTTTGCAGTAACTATTCTATCCTCTCTCCAGCCTAAACAATAAAAATGGAACCATTTCTTACAGCGATCGCATTCAATCCAATTTAATTGCTCACCTTGAGGCTTTTTACAGTCGGGAACATTACTGCAGGCCATCTCACCTTAGTCAGGCTTTGTTCGGGCGCCAATGTAATAAAATTACTCACTAGATAATGTTTAATTATTTATTTTTCAAAACTGTTTACAAAAAAACTATTATCACAACAATACACCATACGTCATCATCTCGGACTCTCAGCTCCCGTGACAGGCTGGATAGAAGGAAGTAAAAAGTGACAAATTTGTATTAACTGACAATTTATGTCAATTTTTGACAATTGTCGCATTGTCAGTCTTTATGAAATAGGGCCCTGGTGAGATAAGCACAGAACACAACTCTCAATTACCATAGGTAAGAGAAAGCTGTGTGCTGGGAGACCAGTCACACCAGATTTTGGTTTAGTGACACAGAAATAGAATCCAGTGGATGGGGTGGTTGGAAAATTCCCTCTACGTTATTTTATTTTTTGTGGAACGCGTCTTTATGAATGACAACATCCTTTGATGTGATCTTGCCAACTTTCTTCCTTTGTCAAATTTTTATATTTTCCTGATTGGAATATGTTACAACATAGGGTCTATATAGCCTACACACTCCAGTAAACTGTAATCTGTGATATATTTATGAATTTGTGCTCTCAGTCCCGTTTGCAAACAAAAATAGGAAGGGGATCTCCTGAAAAGTCAAACTTTTGATTTTTTTTCGGCGGACATTTGGATGTATTTGCGAGACGCGGGACAAATCTTTCTTATGCGGGATTGTCCCGCATTGTGGGAAGTCTAGCATGGATGTAACTGAATCGCTAAGGCAAAACAGTTTATGAATATATAATATAGAAATTGGAAAAACAAAATATAAAGTTTTTTATTTCGCCTGGCTTGCTATTCCCGGGAAGGCTCTAATTAAAAAGATAAAGTTTTTTTTTTTTTTTTGTTTATGTTATTGATATCTGAATATATCTGAATGTATATGTAAATATAAATAAACAAAAAGAAATAATTTTATTTTTAAATGAATGATGGCTGAAGAAGACAAGACAGCTTTTATGCAAAAGCCAAGCTCTCAATTGGATTTAACGAATATTTCTTTAAGTGAATCACAAATAGAATTATTATTTCAAAAAGAAATGACACCCGATACAAGTATTTGTTTCTCTAATCAATCGTAAGTTTTATTTTCTTTTCTTTTATGATTTATTTCAATATTCGTTAAATATTTTTGTGTTTTTAAGTGAGAGTTTTCTTCTGCACGATGTGACTGATGATATTCTTTCATATTCTTTTAATAAAGATATGAATTTACAAAAAGTCGCTGGACAAAAGATATTAATTTGTTTTTTAAAAAATGCTTGGCGGAAGAAAAAGAGAGAATTAAAATTATCTGAAAATAAATGTAAGAATCTAAATCAACAAGTAAGTAGAAATAATGACAATTTCTCGTTGAATAGTTGGCAAATTGCTCCGAGTTCTTCGGATAGTTTGGTTAGAAGCCTTACGGGCAAACCGGCACAAGTTTACACAATACGTCGGTCAGCGATTTCATTAATATTGGGAAGGTTTTCAGGGAAAATACTCCCTTGTATGCCCTTAGTGGCTAGTGGAAAGACAATTTGATCGAGATATATGCAAAAATAACGAAAATTTTGAAGAAACATAACCATTAATAACCGTTAAAAATGTATTATTACTTACTTTTTTGGCCTATTTTTTTTTATATTGTAATTAACCTGACAAAAATCTTGTCCAGATTTATTTTGATTAAGATAACTAGAGAAATTAATTAAATAGAGTTGAAAAAATAACTAATAATAATTGTTTATTTTTGAACAATCAAGGAACTCACTTCATATGATAATTAAAAAAAATCAAAGAATAATTTTTTTTATAAATATCAAAGAACCATCATTTACCAAAATAAAGAAAGTTAGCTCCTTTAAGGTCAATTTCCACTAGGTCGTGCGATGCCGTCGGCTGTAATCGCTCAAACGGACTTGCCTTCGGCGGGTTTTGAGCCTAGTCAGGGGGGGGTTCTCCCAGGACCCTCCGTCAAAGGAGGCGACTGCCTCAGAGCAAATAAAAATTTTCTTTCTTTCTTTCAGCTGGCTCGGACCCGCCTTATTTATTTAAATTGATTTGTAGCAAATTCAATTTAAATAAATTTTGGGCTGCGAACCCGCGACTCTTGGTTGATATAAAGGGTCGGCACGCTAACCCCTACACCAAGGCCCGAGGGCTGGCTTTTCTTAATTATGAAAAGACAATTATCAAGACGAAAATAATTTTTCTGTAACCCTTAGAAGGTCCTCTTAAAGCAAAAAAAAAAAAAATTGGCCAAATAGAGCGTGACACTGAAACAAACGGACATTAGCGAATTATATAGATTCCAGACCATCTTGAGAGTTGGTTAGCGAGAATAATCACTATGCATATAGGCTGTTGCTGTTGTTTTTTACATTTGTTTCGTATTAGTGCGGGGAAATAGTGTATAGATTTTACAAACAAATATTTCATTTGCTGATGATCTGTGCCTAGGTAGCCCCAAACCCTCTTGCTCAGTGGCATAACGTATTTCTGTTGGGTTCATTTGCATGCCCGTCCGCCCGAACCCGTTTATTTAGACTTGCTACGCGCCCGTAATTTTCTCATGGCCTTCAAAGCCCCCCGCATTTGCAGGGGTGTACGTTACGCCACTGATCTTGCTTTTCCCTAGCCGCCGATTCAGCATTCATCTGATCTGTCTAGACAACTCATGATCCTCCTAATCACAACCCCAGCGAGCTCTGATCTAAACCAAAAATTGTTCGAAGGGGCTGGGGGATTATTTTTTGCATAAACATTTCATTTCCTCTCCCCTCCTAATAATAACATTTTTAGATGAATAAAGCCCAATTTCTGAATACCGTTATGAAACGCCTTTATGATGCAGAAAAAGTCAAATCGGATGTTCAAAAAAGTGAAATTGAAAAATTAACCCTAGAAGTTGACACCGTGAAAATGGAAATAATGGAAAGAAACTTGGTAAATGAAAAATGAATAAATAAATGATGAGATTATTATAAAAAAATAAAAATATTATTTTCTAGTCAATTGATATTCTTCAAGCAAATTTAAATTGTGCAATTGCGCCAGAAATTCATTTGAAATTAACAAATCAATTATCGACAAAGGAAAATGAATGCAACTCGTTAAAAGAAGAATTAAATCAATTTAAAAACATCGCTGCACAGTTAAGGGACGATCAAGAATTCTTAAAAGAAGAGGTAAATTCCTCGCTTACCTTTAAATGAAAATGGAAATAAATTCCCACGTCTAGGATGACTTGATATTCAATAATTTCTCCCAAGCAATTGACACGCATGTCTCTGTCTGTCTGTCTGTTTGACTAAAGGGGGGGGGGGGGGGGGGGGGGGGGGGGGGGGGTAGAAAATGAACTTTACAAAAAAGAAGAAAGCTTTATTTCATTTAATACAAAACACCGAAATTCCCGGCGTAAACGGGAACAATTTTTATTCCCTTGATGACAAATTAATCAATATTTATTTAAATAAAGATAAAATCATCTCACCCATGTTTATTTTATTTCTAGTTAGAATCGATCGCTCATAAAAATCTTGAATATGAATTACAAATGAATGAATTACAAAAAATTCTTGAAAATAAATCAAAAGAAGAGAAAATTTCCGAACAAAATCAATCAATGATCGAATCGTAAGTATTTAGAAATGGAGCCAGGGAAATTCCTTTATTAGATCAGCCAGGTTTGAAATTTGCCGTCTTTATGACCCCGAAGATGGTCCAAACCCGTGGGCTGAATCTTGTTTGTTTTCTTTGTTCATTTGCACAAATGGGGTCGTGGCATGGGCGTGGCCAGAAATTTTTGATGGGGGAATTAAAGAAAATTTCCCTAAAAAAGTCAGCACCAGTGACGATTATTTCAGAGACATTCTTCAGAAAGAAGTGAGTCTGAAATATTTGTCCCCACAAATGCAACAAACTGCTGAAAATGCAGACATTTTCCATTGAAATCAATATGCACAAAAAAGAAAAAGAATTTGCCTTTTGTAATTGTTGTTGTTGTTGTTGTGTTTGATAGGGAGCTCTCTATCGTGAAAGAAGAATCTTGTGCAATCAATCTAGAGAATGAACAGCTTTTGAAAAAAATTAAAATCTTTCAAAAAATTATCGACGAAAAAGAGGAAATTCTTCAAGTGTATCATGAATATATTATTTCTAATATGTAAGTTATAAATTCTATAAACACTCTCCGTCTATTTTTCTATTTATCAATTTTATTTTAGATCAGAAATGGTCAATATGAAAAGAGCAATTGAATTGAATGTGCGCAACTCGGCCTCTTATCGTTTTAGAAAAATCCTCTTTGCAATGTTCCGAACTTTTTTCCCAATTCCTTTTATTAAAAGATGGGCTCAATTAGAAGAAGACAAACACTTCAATTATTTAGAAGATAGTATAAAAAATGACGATGCTTAATTGTAATATTTTTTAATTATTTATCTCTATATAATAAGAAATATAATAATAATAATAATAAAATTATTGTTTTCATTTTTAAATGATGTTTGGGAGATAATATTAGAGCCCACATTAAATTTCTAGACTAGATTATTTGAATCTATTTCCAGGGGAAATTGGTGGATGTCTATCAAGGAGCTATTCAGGTCTATTCTCTACAAAAAAAACGTTAACTTTTAACATCTGAAATCAGCGTTTATTCATTTTGTCTCAAATTGCTATGCTGTAAGCAAAAACTTTAACGACAAAACGTTAACCTTTAGTCAAGAGTGTTAAAAATTAATGTCATGCCCAGGGTGTGCCTTTAATATTTTAACGCCATATTTAATGCATAAAAATGGCGACTTTAACCTAAAAAGTAAGGTTATGATTTTGACAGCTTTTACTTTTTTCGGGCATTTGAATTAATAAATATTGGAATTATATAAATTTCCTTCGCAGCTAAGATACGCGATGTATATAATGTAATTTCTTATTTATTAATTTATAAAATGTTAACGTCGCTGTTAAAATTTGGTTTAGAGAATAGCATTTTTTAACGCTGATGTTATTACTTTACTGTTTAACAGCCAATTTATGATGTTAAATTTTAAAGTCTGTTTTTAGAGAATAGAGCTGATTGAGTGCTTTTTAACTTGAGCACTGATCATCATGTTTCCTGATGAGTTTTCAAATGTTTAAGAAAAACATTTTAAACATTCTTCACATTCACCTAAATGTATCTTTAAATATCTTTCAAAGGGAAACTGTTTGTACAAACTTGACACTGGAATGTTTTTGTTTACGTGTGAGTAGATAGATATATGCCGCTTCAAAGAGGATTGGGCAGAGAATTTTTTCGGACAATAATTACAAATATAAGATTTTTCATCAGTGTGTATTACCTGATGTCGTTTTAATGAGCCATGGCTTGTAAATGTTCTAAGACATTGTTTGCATTCGTAGGGCATGGCGGAAATGCTCGTTCAGATTTCCTCGTACGTTTCGGGCAGAGCTCTCATTTGGGCCCGCAACACTTTTGGACAAAATTCACAAACAAATTCAATTGTTTTTGTTTCTCTTGGCGTTTGTTTCTTTTCCGAATATTCACCTTCCGCCATTTCTAAAAATAAATGTTTTATAAGTTATTAAAAATTTAAAAGTTAAACTTATTTTATTATTGTTGCTAAATTTTCGACAAGGAAAAATCAAAATATGAATTTTTTCCAAATTATAATATATCAAATTACAGAGGAAGCGCTCTTCTTTTTTAGAGGAAACTCATAAAGTCTTTCAACAGCATCCCAAAGATCATCTAAACTCGTGAGAGCATTGAGATGGCCGTAATTACGTATAATATTTGCAAGAAGAAGAAAAGTATTTGTGCTTTTGAAAAACAATCAATTTGGAAAAGATTCATCATAAAGCTTCTTTTAAGCTCAATAGATAAATAAACAGTGGCGTAACGTTTTTTAGCTGCCCCCCCCCCCCCGCAACCTTTTTTTCGGGCCCCATTATTAGGCCAAACAAAAAATATTTTTAAAACACCGTATATCCCTGAACCTGAGGGTCCGGGCCCTCTCAAAGACAAATTTTCATTAATTTTTTTTTTTTATCTAAATTTTTCCGTTTTCAACTGAGTCCTGAGGAGATACAGTTTTTTAGCCCGGCCCGGGCCTTGGGCCCCCACGCATCGCGGGGTTTGCGGGGGTGTACGTTACGCCACTGACTAGTGAGTATAAATAAAAGTTTTCATATACCTTGTTTGTTTCTTCAAACATTTAACAAGAAATCGATTTTCTCATAAAGTTTATTATGAATCAAACATAATTCCAAACAAACATTCACTAAAGCCTGGGTGATTTTCTCTTGCTCTTTCTTTATATTATTTTCATCCATTTCTAAAAAATTAAAATCAGGAATTAATTTTCAAGAAAATAGTAAGCTTATGACAATTAAAAAGAATGAAGTGGCTTCACTTTAGTTCATAGATCTCAAAGGCAAATCCAAACCAAATTAGGAGCCAACAAGAATGCAACCAAAAAAGTATATATATACATAGAGAAGATTGAATTGAAATAAACCAAAGTGTCAAAGCGTGCTATTGTACAAAGACAAAAGAAAACAAATTTATTGTTGATGTTATTTAGCTTAGCAAAAGAGAATTTCCAATTTTGAAGTTTTCAAGATTTGTGGCTTAAATCCCTCCCGATGAATAGATGAAAATTGTTAACACGATGAAATTATAATTAAGAACAGAAATTTCTATATATAGGCCTACATATTGCTTGAATGAAATTTTTGACATTCACTATTAACACAATAAAACAATTTTAAGATTATTTTGATTGAAAAAAAAAAAGAAAATTACTATGGGAAAATTCAGATCATCGATAATAATAATAATAATTTATATTAAATGATAAAATAAAAATGACTTAATTGTTAGCCTAAAAACTCTAACCTTTCAATTCATTCATTTTTGTTTATTTTTAATATTCATTGGCAACAAATAAATAAGATTCTTTGCGAAATGTCAATTTTTTAAAATTTATAAAATGTTTCTAAAAAAAAAAAAAGAATTGATTTCATTTCATTATAAAATTATTAATAGAGATAAATGTTATTGATTTTTTTTTTTAATTTTTTAATTGAATTATGAGATTATTGCCTTTATTTTAATTAAATTTGAATTTATCAAATAAACATCTCTTCACTTGTATATTATTTAATATTTACAATTATTTCAGTACGTAGAGCTTTACTCTGTATATAGAGGCTTAATTGAAATCAATTAGAGTTTTCAACACATCCTTTTATTCAGAATGTTTGTTTTCTAGATTGGGATGTTGTTTTCATCAATCAACTAACAGAAAATATCAATAAAAGGGATATTATTTTAAAATTATATAAAATGTTGAACAATTCTGATCCTCGCCGACCTGATAAGGAGCAAAGGTTATTATATTTTGCTTTTCTTTTTTTTTTTAATCATTGTACATCACAAAGATCTCTTGGTTAGGACTCTCCACTCTTTATTTTTTTCCTGTCGTGGTCATCAGACCTTATGCATCTATCCATAAGAAAAAAACTTCTGTCGAGGGCCTTGCTAAAATCTACCTTTTATTGAAGTCAAAGTAGTTTCTTTATTGAAATAACGTTTCAGTCCTAGGTTATCTTCATCAGAGCTGGGGCTGTGCCAAAAAGGCATTCCCCGAGACGGGGGGGCTGTGCAAGAATGAACCTTGCGCACTTTTAATAACAAAATGCTATTATTGTTTGAAATTGAAATGCCCCTCTCGTTATATCGAGTCGGCTTTCGAAATTGGAAAGTATCTGTGCCTTTTTGACACAGCCCTAGCCCTGATGATGATAACCTAGGACCGAAACGTTAGCCGAGGGCTGATCTCATGCATTTTCTTTCTTCATCATCTACTCTAAATCCCGCTGTTACATAAAATCTTCTTTTGTTTATTCGACACTACAAATTAGCAGGTCCGTGGCCATAATTTTTAAATTTTTTTTTTTTTTAAGATATAAAAAAAGAGCATCATCGCTGGCTGGAGACGACTTGACACCAGATTATATGAATATTTTAGGAATGATTTGCAGCATGTGCGGACTTATGATGAAGGTAATCTTCTATTTTATTCCCATTCAGAGTCAGATTCAAAGACCCCCTTGTAGGGAGAAAATTAGGGGGCGCAGGATCCCCTTCGCGGGGGCAGATATTTATGTTATTGTAGGTATTGTATTCATTTTTGTCACGTGGATTTAGTATTGTAGCTATGTTGGTAACTAAAAAGAGAAATCGGCTTCATGTTACTGAACGAGGCTTGCAAACTCGTTAAAATGCTTCTCATTAGCATTCTTCTTTCATTCTTCATTTTAAATTCAGAAATAGGATAGGGGTCATATCCTATCTTATAGTCGGAGAGTTGGCGACAAAAATGGGCAAGAGTTTTCTGAAGGCTAATATTTTCAGAATAGGTTGCATTTACATACTCTCGAGTCAGCACTTACAGTACCGGGGTCGGTAATGTTGCGGGAAAATGGTTTTTCGCAAATAACTCGAAAACTATGCGGTTTTCCGCAAAAATTCATCTATACAAAAATAATCGAAATTAAATTACAAACAAAAATGGTCTAGTACATAATCACGCTAAAGTGAACGGTTCGGGAGATTTAGAGGGGTAAAATTTATAATTCATATAATGGTTGTCATGGTAACAAGATATAAATATTTCCCTATCTCAGTGTCTCCTTTCATATTAATTACAAATTTTACCCCTCTAAATCTCCCAAACGGTTCACTTTAGCGTGATTATGTACTAGACCATTTTTGTTTGTAATTTAATTTCGATTATTTTTGTATAGATGAATTTTTTCGGAAAACCGCATGGTTTTCGAGATATTTGCGAAAAAACATCTTGCCGCAACTCTACCGGCTTATTCCCGCCAAAGGCCCCGGTACTGGAAGTGCTGACTCTAGAGTATGAAAAGGCAACCTATTCTGAATATATTAGCCTTCAGAAAACTCTTGCCCATTTTTGTCGCCAGCTCTCCGACTAATACGACTATACTACAAGTTTGAATATAATCGTGTCAATAGCTGTTTTAAATTGGCGACAGATGGTGAGTAAAATAAGTTCCGTTGATTTAATGATTTAATTGCAAATGCTTGCAGATTAAATGGTGTGGATGGATTGCACTTTATTGTTCTTGCATCAGCTTTGCAAATTCAAGAGTAAATGATGACATGAAACAGATGATCAGTTTCTTTATGTAAGTATTCATATTATCTCCTCTTGAGCCATTATTGTGGCATATTTACGGCTAGAGGGTCTCGAACCAATATTATTTATTTATTTTCATTTCAGTCTCTCTATTTCTTCCGTGGTGATGTCATATCTTCAAAATCCCGAACCGATGAGTCCTCCTCGAATGTTTGAATTTTTATAAATAATCAACGAAAATGTTTATAAAATGCATTTGAGCTGAGTTTATGAATTTGAATTTTTAATTTATGTAAATTAATAAAAAAAATTAAAAAATTACCATTCGCTTCTTCTTTTTCTTTATCTTAGAATTGCCTCTTCGTTTTTTTACCAATTTTTTCCTCTTTTGAAATTTTCTTTGACTTATCCGTTCATGTACTGATTGATCCTCTCTTATTTTTTCTCTCCTTTTTTTTTAAGAGCGCAGTCATCAACTCTTGAAGTTCGGTGTCCTTATAATTAAAAAATAAAAACGATGCGAGCTGAGATTCCTTTTGTCACCCGGAATAAACCGAAATATTTTACCTACAAATAATGTATAGGTTGTGTTCTGTGCTTGTCACAGCAGATATTTTGTGTCGAGATATATTTAGTTTCCGCCATGGATGAGAAGATCCCCTCGCTGGCTGCCGATGTTCATTTGGAAGTCGGTGTGCACTCATGATTCTCGAAGGCTTCTAAAATGGAGAGAAAAAATATTATTAATTATTATTTAATTAATAATATCATGCCATGCGATTGTATTTGGTTTTAGAAATTGATTGACTCGACGGTGGCGCTCTCTATGATAGTTGGCACATCCTCCACAAGAGAGCAGCACATCTCCTCTCCCTGTTTTGAGTTGAGTTGCTCACCTTTACCAGCTGGCCAACCGGCTTTTCTTTTATCATTCATTCCCATTTTATTCCTGAACGTTCAAAGTCAATTGATTGACATTAAATCAATTAAACATATCCAAATTGAAAGTTCAAAATAGTATTATTAAATAGCCATCTATTCAAATAATCAAAAGCAAACAGTGATTATGGAATTCCAAAAAGTTGTTGTCAATTCCCCCAATTGTCAATATTCTGACAATTTTATTCTTTCCAAATATGAATATATTTGTCCACAAGCGAAAATAATTAACAATGTACTTCAGGTAAGAAATTTTCAGATTTATTACCTTATTTAATTAAATTTTTAAAGAAAATTTTTTATTTACACTAAATAAATTAAATTTTATATCTCGATTAATTATTTTAATTCCGAAGGGCATATTTTTTCTTTTTATATTTATCTCACTAGGAAATTGAAAGTTCTTCTTTTTAAATAAATAAACTTGAAATACCAACAACGATAACGAACCAAGATTATTAAAATAAATATTTTTTTCACGTTGACCTTTTAACGATTCTTGAATACAACTTTAGGAAATTAAATTTCAATTTAAATAATAAATAGACCCATAAACTTGCAGAGGCGTAATTATCCATATTTTCCCCCTGGAAGGCCGAGACTTGCGATCGAAGGGATGACCAAAGATCCCACCCCCTCCCAGACCTTTCTATCTCTCCCCCTCAATTTAAAAAGTTTTTTATTTTAGGTTTCAGAAAAGAAAATTCAACTTAAATTCAAGACTGAGCGAGAAGTGGCCAACCCCCCTCGGGGTGATGCTCGTGGGCCTTGGCGGCAACAACGGAACGACATTCGTTGGGACCATTCTCACGCATAAAAATAATTATACTTGGAAAACTAAGGAGAAATTGCATAAACCAAATTGGCAAGTTTGAGCCTTTATATATTTATTCTAGGGAGTTGATACGAAATTCTGTCAAAAGAAAATTATTATTACTATTCCAATCCAGTGCCTGCTTGAGGATTTGTTTACATTCATAGAATACATCAATGCAAAGAATACATAAATATTTCTCTATACATTTCTTATGGGAGAAATTGTAGCTTTAGGAATTAATAATTCAAAAAGTTATAGGAATTTTGGGAATATTTTTCCTGGACTCCATAACGTCCTCTATAAGACTGCAAAATTTCGATTCAAAATTCCTCCGGGAAGTTGGTCAAACAGGGCGAGACAGACAGATAGACGGACATTCCGCTATTATATATATATTATATATATATATATATATATGGAAATTGATATAGCATCTAGAATAGGATTTGTGTGTCTAGCTAGACCGCTCGCCTTCGGCCCCCCCTCGATTAACAAATTTAATTGGCACTTGTTTATTGCAATTAAATGATTGTCTTTGATTTTTTCTCAAGGAGAGATACTTTTCAAAAAAATCTGGTGTGATTGGCGCACAGCACACAACTTTCTCTTACCCTTGCTGGTCACCCCTTTATATATTTAATAAAAATTCGTGGAAGATTATTGTGTTTGGTTCAGTTGTAGGCGAAACAAGAATAAATCAATATGTTTTTTCTGTAGGATTTATTGGATTGCGACTGCAGCTACAGTTTCGAGGTCACACCTCTCATCTTCAGGCCTATGAACAGAAATTAATTTTTAGCTATCAGTCAGATAGTAACTTGTCTTTTTTGTCCTACAGAAAAAACATATTGATTTATGAGAAACCATATGAAGGAAGTTTACTTCTTATTTTAGCCGGATCTTCAGGCAGGTATTATAAAAAATTTATTAAAAACAATTTTCTATTTTCAGGATTTTTATTGACAGATGACTGGTGCGCACAATAAACAATTAGTGGACCGAAACTGGTTGTTTATTGTGCGCACCAGTCATCTGTCAATAAAAATCCTGAAAATAGAAAATTGTTTTTAATAAATTTTTTATAATACCTGCCTGAAGATCCGGCTAAAATAAGAAGTAAACTTCCTTCATATGGTTTCTCATCAGATGACTCTTGCAACTTCCTAAATTCTACATATTGATTTATTCTTGTTTCGCACCAAAACACAATAATCTTCCACGAATTTTTATTAGAAATACATTTAGTTTCCCATTTTATTCTCATCTTTGAATATTTTATATACAATAGAGAATCTTAAATAAATACAAAATTTTATAAGAATTGGTAATAATTTATTTAAATTGTGTAAAAAGTTCCAAAGAGGACCCCCTTTTGAATCGAAATTAACATGCAAATCCCCATATGGGGATTAAACATTGGGTCTATGGAAGGAAGAGCCGGAAAATGAATTTGAAAAATCTGAAATACATCATCAGTAAAGTGTACTTCAAACAATTTTCACGAAAAATTTTACTGATATACTTTTTAAAGAGCATCTAAAAAATAATTGATTTATGAATTTTAATCAATTTCAGTGGAGCGAATTTTGAGAAAATTGAAAAAAAAAACTAAAAATGTACATCAGTCAAGTATTTTTTGGCCGATTTTGTTCAAAAGCTTATTTTGAGTGTCTGGGAGGGTACCTAACTTAAATATAAAATTTGAATCCGGTAGCTCAAT
Organism: Euborellia annulipes; assembly: GCA_023213315.1. Taxonomy (NCBI): domain Eukaryota; kingdom Metazoa; phylum Arthropoda; class Insecta; order Dermaptera; family Anisolabididae; genus Euborellia; species Euborellia annulipes. The sequence goes on from JAKCPI010015305.1 coordinate 22,542, forward strand.
TCCTTCATGACACACAGACCAATTTGCGGAACCCTTTTATTTGGACTCAGGGGAGGGGACCTCAAAACGGGGGGTATATCCATCAAAATCTCGACATCGAATTTTTGACATGATCGCAATAATATAGGGTAAGAGAAAGTAAAATCTTTGACTAATTTCAATGGGATTCCCTGCAACGGGGAGTGAGAATAGAGATCTCTTCACCAAAATCTATTAAATTGGCCCTAGCAGCTTTAAATATTCATGAATGAAGTATTTAATCCCTTACGACAGACATGCAAAAAGATTGGTCTAAAATAGACAAATCTAATTGCTGCCAGGGTGCGGCGCATCAAGTGTCACCAATGCAAAACACCCACTGATGGGGAAGGCGGGGAAGCATCTGGTGGCAAAGAATAAATGGGCAGCAGCAATACAATTCGGATTTCTTATTCCTTTTAATTTTATTTTGCCTTCTAACCTTCTAACATTAAAGTTGAAATTGAAACAAATTAGAGGTCAAATTTTTGACGAGACAGTCATTAAAATTTCCTTTCTTTATCATATCGGAAAATCCATTTTATGTGTCTATGGAAAATAAAAAACAACCGTGTTATCAAATTGTAAAAAGAAACTTGGCTTTATTCCTTTGTCATTCGAAAAAAGAAAAATGTTTTCGCATGTCTCATAGACATCTAAAAGACAATAGAGCAAAGGAAAGGAAATGAATCATTTTTAAGAAAACAATTTTGGTTTATTGACGGGTGACGTCACACGCCGCTAATCTAAACTATTTGATAAAAATAATCTAAAGGTGATTTCATTGTTTTCAAAATTTGAATGAAAAAAAAAAAAGAAAAATGAACAGCGAAAACAAACAAATAATTTGAATTTATTTTATGAAATTTTTTAAATACGATATCTAATCAGAGAATTCCATATTCAGGAGCTATTTTATAACGATTAGTGTTTATATCTGACCGTGAGATAGAAGAATTTTAATCAACGGAAATAGACACAAAAACTTTGAACCGTAAAGTCCCAACGTCCCCTTGACCAAAACTAGATATTTTAGGATATAAGAGAAGCGTCGAAAAAAATGCCAGTTTTTTTAAATGATGTTTCAGCGAGAGCCAACGGTCGAAAGTTTAAATCTTATATTTCGTTGGCGACGTTTCGGGTGCTAGTCAAAATTATTCAAATTATCTTATAAAAGACATTCCAAAACATGTTTAAAATATGAGGACAGATGATATTTGTATATATAAATATATAGAATATACACTAAATAATTGTATAGGGCCTATATATATTAGAGTGTCTCAAAAAAACCGAATTATTATTTTTTTTTTTTCAAAGAACATTGAAAAATCATCAAAGTATCTTAAAAGAATGGAAGGAGGTAGCAGCCAGGAAGGAGTGTCTCCAAAACAATGAAACTCCCAGATATTCGCGACGTTTCGGTCCAAATTTATTTGACCATCATCAGGCAATCAGGAGTTGTCATATGTAAATTTGTATAAATATATTTAATCATATGTTGCTTCGGACTTGTTAATGACATTAAAATTTTGCTCATCTGCAATCGAAGTCTTAGATATGTGAGGAAGTAATGACTGTACTTCCTAGTAATGAAAGTACTTCCTCACATATCTAAGCCTTCGATTGCAGATGAGCAAAATTTTAATGTCATTAACAAGTGAAGAATATGTTAAATATATTTATACAAATTTACATATGACAACTCCTGATTGCCTGATGATGGTCAAATAAATTTGGACCGAAACATCGCGAATATCTGGGAGTTTCATTGTTTTGGACACTCCTTCCTGCGCTACCTCCTTCCATTCTTTTAAGATATTAATCACAGTCACTTCCACACTCAACAAATATCATCAAAGTATCTTTAGAAAAAGACCCTGTGAAAATATGAGCTCTTAATGTTAATATTAAGAGGTGGCGTTTTGTAATTTTCTGTTTTCCATTTAAATAACATGGGAAAATTTTTTTTTAAACTTTGTAATTTTGTAACGTGATAACGAGCTACTTTATAAGTAAGATACAATTAGTCTTTATAGTAAATTTAATGCTCTACAAAAATGGTCTGATTAACATTTAGCGTAAGTCAAGTCGTTTAAGAGATTTCGAGCCTCAAACTTCAGACTTCAAAATTACGCTGTTTTTTTCTTAAACACAAAAAAATCAATTAATATTAATTAAAAACCCAATATTACGAACTTTAGAATAAATATATTCATATATTTGATAGAATTCAGATCCAAAATTATTAATAATTAATATTAATTGATTTTTTTGTGTTTAAGAAAAAAACAAAGCGTGATTTTGAAGTCTGAAGTTTGAGGCTCGATATCTCTTAAACGACTTGACTTACGCTAAATGTTAATCAGACCATTTTTGTAGAGCATTAAATTTACTATAAAGACTAATTGTATCTTACTTATAAAGTAGCTCGTTATCACGTTACAAAATTACAAAGTTTAAAAAAAAAAATTTCCCCATGTTATTTAAATGGAAAACAGAAAATTACAAAACGCCACCTCTTAATATTAACATTAAGAGCTCATATTTTTACAGGGTCTTTTTCTAAAGATACTTTGATGATTTTTCAATGTTCTTTGAAAAAAAAAAAATAATAATTCGGTTTTTTTGAGACACTCTAATATATATATATATAGGCCTAATGAAAAAAACTTCTAATTTAAGTGTTATTATTCATTTATTTGTTTATATATAACAATTTTGTGGGTCCTGAGGATGAAACTTTTGTTTTGAAAGTGGAATTATTGACCTAAAAAAATTAAATTGGAAGCCTCCCCGGGAACAGCAGCCAGGATAAATAAAAAACTATATTTCGTTGCCGACGTTTCGGGTGCTAGTCGGAGTCATCCTCAGGGCACGCAAAATTGTCAAAATTAAATTCATGTTTATACATGTATTTGTTTGTTCTTATAATAATAAAAGTGAGTTTGCGTTATAGGTATGGCTCGATCACGCAATCGTCGACTGTCCGAATGGGGATCACGGAGGAGGGCGTCGAGCATTTCGCGCCGATGTCGATGCTCCTTCCAATGGTCGAGCCCACTAATATTCTAGTCGACGGGTGGGACATTTGCGGCGATAATTTGGCCGTGGCCATGGAGAAAGCTCAAGTTCTTGATGTCAATCTTCAAACTCAATTACAAGAAGAAATGTCCCGCATCAAACCAAAACAAGCAATATATAATCCAGATTTCATTGCCAGCAATCAAGTAAGATAAGATGTCTCTCTTTAAATTCGTCCATTTTTCAATTTAATTATATATATATATGTTTTGCAGAAAGAGAGGGCGAATAATATCCTGAAAGGATCGAAACAGGAACAACTCAATCAGTTGAGAGAAGACATCAAAGCGTTTAAATTGAAAAACAATTTAAAGGAAGCGATTATTCTCTGGACAGCGAACACGGAGAGATTCTGTCAAGTGATTCCCGGGCACAACGACACGGCCGAGAACCTCCTCAACGCCATTTCGCAAGACAAAGACGAAATTTCACCATCTACTATGTATGCTGTTGCAGCCATTCTGGAAAATGTATTTTTTTTAATCATCTCTCCCTTTTTTTCTAAATATACAGGCCGAATTTATTATATAAAAAACCTTGACCAAGCTTTCTACTTTCAAAGCGCTTAAAATTGAGAGTTATTTTATAAATAAATAGTATAGATGTTAGATCATAGGGATAATCCTGGAAGCGCGTTTAACATTTTGGATATTTTAGTGTATCTATTAGGCCTATATATAAAAAAAACTAGTGTTTTCAAAATTCCAACGGGAAGTTGGTCAAACAGAGCGTGACAGACGGACAGACACTCCTCTATTATATGGACCCTGTTATGCAATGGTGTGTCAAAGACCAAAAAATTCAAAATTGAGTTAAGCACGGAATATTGTTTCAAATGCTATAATTAATAGTATTTTTTATGAAATATGTCCTAAAAAAATTTATATTTAATGTTATTTGCACAATTGACAAGAAAAATTATATATAATCCAGTGTAAACAAAAAACTTTATTGTTGATTTTCTCAAAACTCAATGTTTGGTCTTTGACACACCATTGCATAACAGGGTCCATATAGGGTGTTTCACGAGGAAACGGAAAAAATTGGAGCGAGTGTTCTACTAACAAGTGAAAATAATATCATATATACATGGGCCCGGAAAGACTTCGTTTGCGAGTTAGAGCTGGCGAAATATTTCGCCATGACTCCTGGGCAAAGAGAGAAATTAAGCCCTACTGAAATTCTAGGAACATAAATTGAGAGGTATTCTTGATAGAACCGTAGCTCAAGTAGTTTTTGAAAAAGCAGGTGCAAAACGCAAAAATCAGAGCCAAAACAACACAATTTTTCACATTTGGCCTACAATAACTCCGTTATTTCCCCAATAAACAAACAAAACAAAATTTTTAAATAAAACTTGTAGAAAATTTAATTCTGAACAAAATGGTGTACATAAAGTCAACAAAAAAAATAAACGAATTTTTATTAACATAAAAAAAAAGGCTTCTGGACCAAAAAAGGGCTGAGGCAAGGCTGTCCGTTTAGTCCTACGCTCTATAATATTTTTATAGATGACATCGACGAAGAATGGGAAAAGAGAAGAGTCGGTGGCGTAGTTCTTGGGAGAAAAAAATATACTGCCTTAAGTACGCGGATGACGTGGTTGTTCTGGCAGAAGATAAGAGAGAAATGAAAGAAATGATAAAAATTCTAGAAGGATACTGCGAAAGAAACAATCAGGATATAAATGTTAAGAAGAGCAAGATTATGAAATTTAGAAGAAGAGGAAGAAAGGGAAAGAAAGAAAAATGGTTTATGAAGGGAGAAGAAATTGAACAAGTAGAAAAAATAAAATACCTTGGTTTTTGGTTCGACGAAAGGAATAATAAAGAAATACACTTAAAAGAACAAATCGGAAAAGCAAGAAGAACAATAAATTACTGCTGGGGACTGATGAAACGTGCCAAGATAGAAGACATTAGAAACAAACTGGTTCTGTTCTCCTCACTGGTCCAGTCCGTTTTGTTCTATGGAGTGGAACTCTGGGGATGGGAGGAAAAAATAAATGTGGAAAGAGTTCAGGCGAGATATATAAAAATGATCATAGGCCTGGACAGAACCACTCCAGACTACATTTGGGGAATGGAGACGGGTATACCAAAGATGCAAATAGAGGCGTGGAAAAGAATAATGAAATTTATTCTAAGGATGGACAAAATGGGAGAAGAAAGATGGACGAAAATATGCTACAATAAGATCTTGAGAGATATGGAGAATGGACTGGACGGGGAATGGGGAAAGGAGATGAAAAGAGAGCTGGAGAAGATTGGTAGACCCGGAATCTGTCTGGAATGGAAGAAAGAAATGAAAGAGACGGAGAAAATAGACGAGATGGAGAAGATTCTAGAGAGAAGGCTGGAACAAGTAATCCAGAAGAATTGGAGCCAAATAGACAATTCCCAATACAACCCATTCTACGGGCAGATAAAGAAGACAATCGGACAAGAAGCATACCTGAGAGAAGCATGCGAAGAGAATAGAAGACTCTGGGCCCGAGCAAGGTGTGGAAACCTGGCGCTCTTCGGAAAGGGGAAAAGAGGTTTAAGGTGTAGAGTGTGCGGAATAGAAGACGAGACGGTCGAACACCTTATGTGCTGCGAGGCAATCGAGGGAACCACAGGAAAGAACTTAGGAGACCTCTGGAGGAGATTGGAAGGACCGAGGATGGACGAAGATCTCCTGGAAACTTTGAAGTGGCTGGAGGGGAAAAGAAGAGAAAATGAGAAAAGAAGAGATGACCTATGAAGAATGGGATACTTTCTTTTGTAACATTCTTATACCGCTGTAAATATAAATGTACGTAATAACCCCCAAAGCCTAGCAATAGGTAAGGGATACAAATAAATTAAAAATTAAAAATTATTAACATAAAAATGTTCAAAACATAGCGGAATAAAGACATTAATTTTCAAACAGAATGAATAATATTTTCTACATCCGAGAATGTCTAGTACAAATATTTTTTAATAATAATTAAGTTGTAAAAAATCGTATTAAAAATGTCCACCAACTTCGTTTCCGGACCCATGTTTATATGAACTTTTTTCATCATTTTCACTACCGGTAGTAGAACACTCCCTCCAATTCGTTCCGTTTCCTCGTGAAACACCCTGTATATATATATTAAATAAATATCAAATGTCAAGACGCCTATAAAATGGCGGAGAGTTTTGCTTGCGCAAATATGCTTAAAATTCAATCAAGCATCAAGCGGCTTGCACAATTAAAATGCTTGCGCGCAACAGCTACAGGTGTGCAGCCGCCTTGAGAAGCCTCTCTAGTGATAAATAAATTCTTTTTTTTGTTTGTTTCAGTGCATTTATATAAACGGCTCGCCTCAGAATACATTTGTCCCAGGCGTGATTGAACTTGCTCAGAAGAAGAACGTTTGCATTGCTGGAGATGATTTCAAATCGGGCCAAACGAAATTGAAATCAGTGCTTGTCGATTTCCTCGTCACGGCCGGCATCAAGCCCGTGTCAATCGTCAGCTATAATCACCTCGGGAACAACGATGGCAAAAATCTTTCGGCGCCCGATCAATTCCGATCCAAGGAGGTGGGCAAACAAGCCAAGTCACGTCTTGTGTTTGACCATTCATTTTTTTTACTTTTTGTCTATTATAGATCACGAAATCAAATGTTGTCGACGATATGGTCCATTCGAACCGGATTCTGTACCCATCCAAAGAGGACAAACCAGATCACACAATAGTTATCAAATATGTCCCATATGTTGGTTCGTATAAGAGTCATTCCTATTTAGTAGACATTTACGAGCTACGAATTTTTAAAATGATTTGGATTTGGATCTAAAGGATTGTTTGCATAAACGAGGCAGAAATTCTATGAAGATGAACGGAATTTACTTCAATTAGGCGAATTTAATTTCCTTTTTTAATAAAGGGAATTCTACGAAAAAATTGGATAAAGGAGACGAAGCAGCTAAGGAAATTAAAAAAAAAATTAAACGTTGACTTTTCGGTCGCAAATCACAACCTTCATCAGGACGATTAATTATTAAAATACAAGATGTAGAGTATTATTACTTTCTCTTACTTCTATATATAGAGAGAGAGAGAAAGTATTGGTTTCATGTCAAAAATTCAATGTCGAGATTTTGATGGATATACACGTTTTGAGGTCCCCCGACTGGTTTTCGCGACATGGTCTGTCTGTGAATAAAATATCTCAAGAGCGAAAAGGGCTAGGAGATTGAAATTTTATATTTAAAGAATGGAAGCAAATAAAGAGAGGGTGCCAAATGCTGTTTCGGACAAAATTTTATTCGTCCATCCTCAGTCCTCGTTGGCTTATAAACTAATTAGGCACAGAGTTGTCATTGTTGTTGTGGCACGAATTTGTCTATAAGATAATGATTATCGTATAGACTCTCACGGATCATTGACACTCGCCTGTTTTTATAAAAAAATATACATGTGCACAAATTCGTGGCACAACAACAATGACAACTCTGTGCCTAATTTGTTTATAAGCCAACGAGGATTGAGAATGGACGAATAATAATTTTGTCCAAAACGTCTTCCTTTCGGCATTTGGCATCCAAAGGCTCTCTTTTCCATTCCATAACATCAAAAACAACTTCTCTTCAACTTACTTATTTTATATTTAAATTAGGCTTCCCCCGGGAGCGTGAAAATAAGCTTTTAAACAAAATCGGCCAAAAAGTACTAGTACTTTACTGATGTACTTTTTCAGTTTTTTTCGATTTTCTCAAAATCCGCTCCAACGATTTTGATTAAAATTCATAAATCAATTATTTTTTAGATTGTCTTTAAAATGTATATTCTCATTTTGGCCTTAAAATCTTCTGGCGACCACTTTACTCTTGTACTTCATAGAAGAGATAGGAGAAATGGTTGCTATGGTAACAAAATATAAATATTTTTAAAATTTTACAACTTGAATTTTAATATATTGCTGGAAACAAAATATATGTCGACACAAAAAAATCTGGTGTGACAACACAACTTTCTCTTACCTTCGGTAATCGAAAGTTGTATTCTGTTCGACCAGTCACACTAGATTTTTTATTGGCTGCTCCTGCCCCACAAATATCGATCTATTTTTCTTTTTTATACAATAAATGATTAAATTTCGTTGATCTTGTTTGAAACAAGATATCTAGTGGAGGTTTGGGGGGGGGGGGGAGATTATAGATAGATAGCATGGTAGAGCAATGCTGACGCCATTGTCAAATTTGATGCTTGAACTCATAATGAATTGTTTAATAATTTCAGGTGATAGTAAACGAGCTCTTGATGAATACACATCAGAAATTCTTCTAGATGGCCATAACACAATTGTGGTCCATAATACGTGCGAAGATTCCCTTTTGGCCACGCCCATTATGCTCGATCTCATTCTTTTGTCGGAATTGTTCTCGAGAGTTCGCGTTTCGCAGCAGGAGGGCGAAGAAAAGTATCAAAGATTCCATTCAATCCTTTCCGTTCTTGGATATCTCCTCAAGGTGGGCATTTTCATTCATGTTTGTTGTTTTTTTTTATTACTTTTTCTAATTGACATCAAATCATGTTTCCTAGGCTCCATTAACGCCGGCTGATGCACCCGTTGTGAACTCCCTCTATCGTCAACGAGCATGCATTGAAAATATTCTCCGAGCTCTTATAGGCCTCGGCCCAGAAAATAGTATGCTCCTCGAATATAAGGTATCTTTTTAAATAAAGCCACGTTTTGGGAGGATCTAGTCGGCCTTGCAACTACGGTAGCTTCGATCAGGGAGGAAGAAAGAATTAGCTCGTATTGTTGGTTTATGGGGGTTCAGGAGCGACGTCTAAACGCACTTTAAAAAAAAACTAGACTATTTTAAGGAATTTTTCAATGCGGTTTTTTTTTAAATGAATTAAATTCATAAGAGATTATTGGGACATCGAGCTATAATTTTTTTAATGACTTATTAAAAAATTATCGTAATTAATTTTTTTGTTATCAAGCAAATACAAAAAAACAATCTGTCCCAATAATCTTTAATTTTTTTTAAATTTAAAAATGAATTTATTGTTATTATTAATCACATATTAATTAAGATATTTTTAAAATAAGCTTAGATGATTTATTTAAAAACCAACTGTCAAATTAGTTCAGCATTCTTGCAATAGATGGCAGGCTAGTCTAACAGCCGATCCCCTTTTGTCCTATATCTAGCGCCTATATTTATATATTTGTATGCTTTTATAAAAGATACATAATATATAATAACATTTATAAAGTATTTATTGTTAAAAGATCAAGGAAAATCAACCAAATGCATTAAATATTATTGAGCTACCATTCTGACATCTCTTGGCAAATTTTTGAATTACTTGATATTTGGGCATACTTTTTTTGACACACAACGCCATCTTAGCGGGAAAAACATGCGTAACTACTTCGCTCCCGTGGCCCCTTAAATTTTCTTTTTTGTTTTGCTATGTTGATTTTTTTTTTTTTTTTTAAACATTTACACTTTTTCTCATTCACACTCACACTCCACACGCATTCACACGGTCTTTTCGGCAACTTAGGCCATTTAAGACTTTAAACGATATCCGTTATTTATAATTATACATATTGGGGTCCAGGCATTCTTATATAAGTCATTTGGTATCCAAATGCCTTATATAAAATCATCGGACTGCTGGGGTGAACCGGACGTTTGGATAGAGGTTAAAACCCAAGAGGGCTGCTATGTTGATTGATACTGGCCAGTTGCATTTATAGAGCCAAAACTCGCTAATTGCAAAAAACTTCCAAAGGTGCCTAGTTGAATATTAAAAAAGTTGCCCTGCTATGTAGAAAATAATACCGACCTAAGAACTTGTAAATTGTGTTTCTAATTTCTCGTTTCCTGAATTTGTTCCCGATGCAACTAGACACTTTAGGAAATGGACGACTCATATGATTATTGCATGCAGGTGGGGGCGGGCGGGGGTGATAAGAAGGGCATTAGGGGCGATTCTTCTCAACTTTTGCTTGCATGAAGCGCCTCCCTCCGATTGGGCGGAATTTTTTTATTTCGAATACAAAATAGCGCTCAATACTTATAGCATTATTATTATTTATTAATCAATGTTTTTTTTTTCTCGTTTTTAGCTCAATTTATAAGACAAATGAGAATTTGAACAAAATTTGATCATCCTTCAATGGAATCCGAGTCCCATAAAGTATTCAAGATTAATTTAAAAAATTAAGTGATCTCAATAAATGAAAAGAAAAAAATCTCTTTATTTTTGTGTTGTTTGAATTTAATGTTTATTGACAAATTTTTGTTGTTGTTGTTTTGTTTGTTTGTCCCCCTTTAACAAGATCTTACAAATGACAATATTCCCTTCTCATAGATGTAAAACGATTTTATAATTTAACATTCAGTCAAATGTATTCTAAATGTAAAGAAAAAAAAATGTCTAGAGTATTTTTGATGAAAAATTTTAAGTCAAATATGTATTTATTTAAATAAATATGCCAAATATATATATATGGGGGGGGGGGGGGGGCGGGGGTGTTTTTTTTATATATATACCGTATTTATTTTTATCAAACCCTTTATACCTTAATAAAAAAAGATACTTGTGTGTGTGTGTGTGTAACTGGAAATACAATAGTAAATAAGAGACACGAAAAAATTGGCAAAGAATCTCGAACTTCTCTTTACGGCCTACTAGATACCCATTCAAAGAGAAAATCTAATCTAATTGTAAGAAAATCGGGGACGATGTTGTGAAGCCACAAGGAGATATTGATTTGATATCTGGTTTTGTCCATGTGTTCCGGATTATGCTCTTGAAAAATGTTATAAAAGGCCATCCCCCACTGCCCCCTCTATCTCTCGATCTCGTTAGTGTCGGAAAATCATCAAGCTTGGAAACAATAAAGAATTTGAATTCTTTCCAATCGCTGGAGGCAGGCAACCCACAACAAGACACCCACTGGGACGATTTGGGAGTAAATATGGACGACATCTGGTATCCAAATGGCTTAAATAAAATCATCGGACTGCCTGGGGTCCGAATTCGCGATTTTTGGTATACGAGGTTAGCACGCTAACCCCTACACCAAGTCCCGAGGGTGAAAAGAAAATAATTATTATTATTATTATTATTATTATTATTATTCCATTCCAATCCAGTGCCTGCTTGAGGATTTGTTTACGTTTATAGAATACACAAATGCAAAGAATACATAAACATTTCTCTATACATTTCCTATGGGAGAAATCGTAACTTTAGGAATTAATAAATCAAAAAAGTTATAGGAATTTCGGAACCCGAGTATTTTTTCTTAACTCTCCATAACGTCCACAAAATTTCGTTTCAAAATTCCCACGGGAAGTTGGACGCACAGTGCGTGACAGACAGACAGACACGCTGCTATTATATGGACCCTGTTATGCAATGGTGTGTCAAAGACCAAACATTGAGTTTTGAGAAAATCAACAATCAAGTTCTTTGTTTACATTGGATTATATATAATTTTTCTTGTCAATTGTGCAAGTAACATTAAATATAAATTTTTTTAGGACATATTTAATAAAAAATACTATTAATTAAAGCATTTGAAACAATATTCCGTGCTTAACTCAATTTTGAATTTTTTTTTGTCTTTGACACACTAATGCATAACAGGGTCCATATATATATAGAAGCTTCTTTAGAGAAATATTTAAAAAAATCCATTAAATAACGCTGAACCAAAGCAGGTTGAAATCTTCATTAATTTTCTTTTAAACTTTTTAGTTGTAAACATAATTTCCAAAATATGATGAAATTGCAATCACATGTTTGTGTTTGTGTTGTAAACACTCAATGCGTAATATCAAAATAATCCCTCTTTAGAATTTGCAAATTAAATAATCTTAAAGAAAAAAGAATTAAAATAGAAAAAAAAATAAATTGAGAGATTATAGCAATAGCATTTATTCTTTTGTCTTTTTGGATAAGATTATTCTAAAAACATCGATTATTTTATTTCCCTGCTTTTAAAGATAATTTTTCTTTATAATTGATTTCTTTGAAATTTGCACATTGCATTTGAGCACGCAAAGGCATCCAGGCATCCAGGATGGCAGAAGCGACTAAAAACAGGGATATTTACGACTTTTTGGGGTTGGTGCAAACATGGATAGAGGTGAGCGAGTTTTCAACTTTTTTTCCTTTTTTGTTTGTTTTTTGTTAATTTGAATATTTTATTTAGAAAAAGAACAAACTCCTCGAGGAAACTCTGAGCCTTCTGAACGCCAGCTTCAAAGGCGAAAAGAATGTAATTTGAACTCTTTCTTCTTTTTCATCTCGAAAAGAATGGAATTAATTTCCTTTTTCTTTTTTTTTTTTTATTTCAGATCAAGCAATTCTACCGAGCAAAAGGAAATGAATTGGAATCACTTAAAAAAGTGGTAAAGTTTTACTTTTTTTTTTTTTTAAGATCAAAATGCTTTTTCTACAAATTTCGGGGCAAGAATCGACTTTGAGTAGACGGCACTTTAAAAAATATTCCATTTTTACTTTCGCCTTACCTCTATATATATGTTAATATATATATATATAGAGAGAAAGTATTGGATTCATGTCAAAAATTCGATGTCGAGATTTTGATGGAAATACACGTTTTGAGGGCCCCTGAATCCAAAAAAGTGGTCTGTCTGTGTGTGGGTGTGTCTGTTTGGGTTCAATTTAAAGCATGAAGGAAGTAAGCTAGGAAGTTGACATTTTATATTTAAGTTAGACACCCCCATGGGACGTGACACGAAGCTTTTAAACAAAATCGGCCAAAGAGTACTAATACTTTACCGATGCACTTTTTCAGTTTTTTTCGATTTTCTCAAAATTCTTTCCAATGATTTTGATTAAAATTCAAAAATCAATTATTTTTTAGATTCTCTTTAAAGTGTATATTCTCATTTTGTCAATGAAATCTTCTGAAACACACTTTACTCTTGTACTCCATAGGAAAGATAGGAGAAATGGTTGCCATGGTAACAAAATATAAATATTTTCCCATACTTATAAATTTTACATCTTGAATTCTAATAATTTCGGCGGGAACTAAATATATGTCGACACGAAAAATCTGGTGTGACAAGCACAGAACACAACTTTCGATTAGAAAGTTGTGCTGTGCGATCAGTCACACCAGATTTTTTATTTACCAAAACTAATTTTTCTAATTTATTTTTAGATACCTCAATTAATTGAAAATGATCAAGCAACTTTGTTAGATTATGAAAAAGTTAAAAGTAAATTTATACTTTTCGCTGATTTTTTAAAAAATAGTGTAAGTAAAACTTTTATTTTTTTTACTATTCATTTATTTATCCTAAGTATAACAGGAAATTGCGAGGTGTTTTTGTCTCTACCTTTAACTAAGACAAAAATTAATCGTAATTTCATGTTATACTTACAAAGCCCCCCCCCTGGACCCCCTTGCTGGGCAAGTTTATTGCCAATTTGGGAGATCTCTTGTTGCAATGCAAGTGTTAAGAGAGAGAGGATCTTGAGTTCAAGCGAGGCGAGGGTACCTACTAAAGCACAGAAAAAGGGTGTATTTATGACTATTGGCCTACAGCTCCTTGTCGTATTCCTGGAAAATCAAGGGCGGATCCAGAGGCTGAGGGGGGGGGGATAATTACCCCCTTTACCCCCCCCTAGTATCCGCCCTTGTGGAAAACTGGCTCACAGAGCTACCAACTACCTCTCTAATTTCCGAGCCAACTTGTAGTTTTTGTGAAGAAATTTGATTATAATTAATTTTCCAAAATATTTAAGAGATTCTAATTATTGCTACGTTACAATTGATGGAATGTGGCTGTGAGATGTCAATTAGTGTGATGTGGAGGTCAGCAGCCAGATGGGTAGCCACTATTTACATGTAATAAAAGAGACTCGTTTAAACAAAACGTTTCGGCTAAATTTATTGCGCCATCTTCAGTTGTTAAAGAGTCATAGGAAAATAGAATTGTCATTTGTTTTTTTCTTAAGCGAACATTTGAAAGATATGCCTATGTATTACAACAATGTAATTATAATAATCTGTACAATGTTAGACTGGCCCCCGGGTGTGGCGTAGTAGGTAGCGTGCCTACCTCCTATACCAAACGTCGCGGGTTCGGACCCAGGCAGTCCGATGATTTTATTTAAGCCATTTGGATACCAGATGGCTTAAATAGAAATGCCTGACCCCAAATAGATATTTTCTCTACAACGGTTATCGTCAAAGTCTTATATGGCCTCAGTTGCCGAAAAGACTGTATGAATGTGTGTGTGAGTGTGAGTGTGAGTGAGAAAAAAGTGTGAATGTTTTAAAAAAAAAAAAAAAAAAAATGTTAGACTGAAGAGACATTTCGAAATGGCGCAATAAATTTAGCCGAAACGTTTTGTTTAAAGGAGTCTCTTTTATTAAATAGAGAGCCTCTACCCATCTGGCTGCTGACCTCCACATCACGCTCATTTGCTACGTTACTCCCTGGTCCATTTTGTGGATTTCTCGAGAACATATGCATGCATGCATACAAACGTTTTTCCCATTTCATTTTTATTATATGGATATAGATTTGCATTTTAGCAAAAGTTAATTTTTTTGGACGGTTTTTGGGATGAAATTTTCTTTCTTTAGATTATTAATAAAAAATTGACATTAGATCAAAAAACAATTCAGCTTTAATGCAAATATTTCGATATCAATATAATGATCTCGTCTTCAGCGCACACTAAAAGTATAGCTATAGCAAAGTATTACAAAAAATAGTTCACATTTTGTGAGTGAAGTGTTTTTTGATCTTATCAAGACGCCAATTGGAGAAATTTTTCCTTTCTTTAGTTCATTGACAAAAAAAAAATGTCTTTTTTTTTCTAGGAAAGAATACAGGATGAATATCAGAAAGAAATTCTCTCGAGATTTAACGAGATAGAACTGATTCGGCAAAATATCGATTCAAAGGTAAGTCTCTCCCTTTGAATTCCTTTCCCCGCCATTCTTTCATTTTTCTCCCTTTTGTCGTCAGATAAATCGACTGATTGCGTTCGAACTTAAAAAGCTGAGTCCATATGACAAGAGGAACATCTGGGAGGCTGCCAGGGAGGGTCCCCTGGGGGCCCTCAAGTATTGGGCCCGCGAAACGCCCGAACACCTCAACGCCTGTTTCAACGACACCTACACGCCTCTGCATGCGGCGATTAGGGCAAGGAACGCAGACACCGCGAGATATCTGATCGGGGAAGCGAAGGTGGATGTTAACCAGATGGCCCAGCACACGGAGACGATTCCTCTGCACGAGGCCGTCGAGATCGGGGACATGGAGCTTGTGAAGCAGCTGGTGGAATCGGGCAGCAACATCGACTGGGGCGATTACTTGGGAGACACCCCTCTGCACTACGCAGCCAGGGCCAACGATGTCGAGATCATCAGCTATCTCGTCGAGAGGGGAGCCGACACCAGGATACAGAACAAAAGTCACAAAACGCCCGTCCAACTTGCTGCTGCCGAACTGAAAAAGTTCTTTGCCAATGATCCCTAACCTTTTTTTGTTTTTGATATTGTATGTAATATTATTTCACAAAATTAATGTATTGTATTTAATCCGATTATATGTCAAATAATATAATTCCTTCTATATTTGATTTTTATCATTTCTAATTTTTCGCCTTTTGATTTTCATTTGATCTCTTCTCTATCCATATTAACGACAAAAAGAGGAAAGTCGAAATTTAATATATATGACCAATTATAAAATAATTATTCAATTTTTAACTTTAATTACCTTTATCTATATTTTATTTGATTAATTTTACAATTTTATCAAAGACAAATTCTGTCTGTCTGTCTGTCTGTTTGTGACGCACAGACTCCGAAACTACTTGGCAGATTTTCATTGAGTTTTTTTTAATGGGTAGAGAATTTCCCGGGGGTAGTTTTAGGCTATCATTATGTCAAATTAGGGGTAGGGGACCCCCCTGAATTCCACATTTCAAAAAGCTCTTTCGACTGATTCTTCGCTCTGTTTGGACAACCCCCGAGTCGCCGCCCGCCAGGGCCCAGCGCGCAGCTAGTTCATATAGAAATAAAAAATCGAAATCTTTTTTTACAAGATCTTAAAAAATTTTGAATTAAAAAAAAAAATGAACTTTATCATTAAAATTTTCCTCCTTTCAGTTGTGACGATAACATCCTCTTGAAAATATATAACCAAGTGTATTATTTAGTTTTAATGGGAATAATAATAAAATTTTTGGGTTGCGGATTTCTTCAGTTAGGTATTAATTAAAAAAAAAAAAAAAAACTTCAGTTTAATATGCTTTTAATAAAAACTAGGAACCGACCGAATATTCGGTTTCGGCCAGTTTCGGCCAAAAATCATGGTTTCGGCCGTAGTTTCGGTTTGGCCAAAAAGTGGCCGAACCTTTGGCCGGCCGAAACCAGAGTCTGAAAAAATGGGATGAGACTCGCATAAAAAAAAGGTCAAATGATTTGCACTTAGGGAGAAAAATTTAGTCTCCCTAAAAAAAGGTAAAATGATTTTCACGGGAGGGAAAAAAATTCAAAAAAAAAAGGTAAAATGAAAAATTTTTATAGGAAATACAAGTTTCGATTACGGTTTCGGCCGAAACTAAGGTTGAGGCCGAATATTCGGTTTCGGTTGAAAATCTTGTTTCGGTCGGACCCTAATAAAAACACATTTTTTTTTTTGGCCTTTTAGGAGTGGATAAAAACAAGAGTGACAAGAAATGATTGCGGGGGGGGGAACACCCCCCTCCAGGTTGTCTGGAAAAAGGAAACAATCCTAGGGATAAATAAAAAAATTGTTTCTCTTACATAAAAAGAGCAAAAAATCGATAGATAAACAAATAATGCAAATAATAGCAACAACGTTGTTATTGAATACGTAATTCCTTATTTCCGAATTGTTAGATTTTTATTCCCCAGTTGGTCCATATCATGTAACGCATTGCGCAATTCCAAAATTGCACGTCATTCGTTCAATAATCATCGTGCTTAAACATTTTCCTCCCACCCGGGCACTTTCACTTGCCAGATCGGGAGAAAGAAAGAAAGAAAAGAAAGGCAATTGCGTAAACCAACTAAAGGTTCAGAGTTAAATAAGACTAGGAGTCTAGTCTTAGAGCTGAGATTTAAAAAAAAATAATAATAATTCCCTTGCATTTTAAAATCCCGAATTGTCTCTAGCAGCAATAGAGAGTCTATTGTGTGGGTGGGGGGGGGGTCTATATGGGGCTCTCGACGCTCACCCCTTTGCGCTCGTTCAGGATTAAATAAACCATTTGGTATCCAAATGGCTTAAATAAAATCATCGGACTGCCTGGGATCCGAACCCGCGACGTTCGGTGTAGAAGGTAGGCTCGCTACCAACTACGCCAAGCCCGGGGGAAAATTTATAAGTATGGCAAAATATTTATATTTTGTAACCATGGCAACCATTTCTCCTATCTTTTCAATGGAGTACAAGAGTAAAGTGGTCTTCAGAAGATTTCAATCACAAAATGAGAATATACATTTTAAAGAGCATCTAAAAAATAATTGATTTTTGAATTAAAAAAAAATCGTTGGAGTGAATTTTGAGAAAATCGAAAAAAAAAACTGAAAAAGTGCATCAGTAAAGTACTAGTACTCTTTGGCCGATTTTGATTAAAAGCTTCGTGTCACGTCCCACGGGGGTGTCTAACTTAAATATAAAATTTCAACCTCCTAGCTCTTTTCGTTCTTGAGATATTTTGTACACAGACACACACACAGACCATGTTGGGCGAAAACCACTTTTTTGGATTCAGGGGACCTCAAAACATGTATATCCATCAAAATCTCGACATAGAATTTTTGACATGATCGCAATACTTTCTCTCTCTATTTATTTCATATACGGGTGGGCCAATAGTGCGTGGACGGAAGATTGTGGGGCTTATTAACCGACATTTTAAAATTTTCCGATGGTGCATATGTGGGGCCTTTAGGGCTACAAATTAAAAGTATTTTCGTTCCAATTGCACCTCATAAAAGGGTGGTCCATATCAAGTTATGTTTTTTTAAATGGAACGCCCTGTATATTATTGCATATTTGGTTTCTACGGCCAATTTTAGTATGACTTTATGTCATGCAATGTATTCTAAAACAAACCGTTGAGCCGCAAATCGGGCTTTTGTGAAAAAACTGCTGTCTGGAAAAATTGAATATCTCGCGAACCATAAAACTTAGGGGACGTTCTTTGGGAGGTTGTTAACCATGAAATGTACTAAGTGTAGGCCAGATGGGTAACTCCTGGAATTATTCTTGTGTTGAGAGATATGGCTATGTCAATTTGGAAAATTTCAATCATGGATAACTTCCTTATTTTCAAATGGAACATGATACTTTTTTTATGTCATAGGACGTAGAATTTAATTAGCTTCAGATGATATAAGGTTGTCTATATCTATCTTTAATAATTTTATTTTTATTTCAAAATATCTGATTACTTTGACTTACGAATGGAGATAACAATTAAAATAACAATCCAAATGCAAAATAAAATTGTATTGCAATAATAAATGGAAAAGATATTGCTAAATATTCGAAAATGTATTTAAATTTCCTTTAAAATCATTTATTTGAACTCCTCAAAGAAGGCCCGCTTGCTCGAATTAGGGTTATGATTTTTCAACAAGATGGCGCACCTCCTAACCTGATCATAACCCTAATTTCTTTTTCTAGAAGTTCAAATAAATGATTTTAAAGGAAATTTAAATACATTTTCGAATATTTAGCAATATCTTTTCCATTTATTATTGCAATACAATTTTATTTTGCATTTGGATTGTTATTTTAATTGTTATCTCCATTCGTAAGTCAAAGTAATCAGATATTTTGAAATAAAAATAAAATTATTAAAGATAGATATAGACAACCTTATATCATCTGAAAGCTAATTAAATTCTACGTCCTATGACATAAAAAAAGTAGCATGTTCCATTTGAAATAAGGAAGTTATCCATGATTGAAATTTTCCAAATTGGCATAGCCATATCTCTCAACACAAGAATAATTCCGGGTTACCCATCTGGCCTACATTAGTACATTTCATGGTTAACAACCTCCCAAAAGAACAGTCCCCTAAGTTTTATGGTTCGCGAGATATTCAATTTTTTCCAGACAGCAGTTTTTTCACAAAGCCCGATTTGGGCTCAACGGTTTGTTTTAGAATACATTGCATGACATAAAGTCATACTAAATTGGCCGTAGAAACCAAATATGCAATAATATACAGGGCGTTCCATTTAAAAAAACATAACTTTGATATGGACCACCCTGTATATGAGGTGCAATTGGAACGAAAATATTTTTAATTTGTAGCCCTAAAGGCCCCACATTATGCACCATCGAGAAAATTTTAAAATGTTGGTTAATAATCCCACAATCTTCCGTCCACGCACATTGGCCCACCCGGTATAGGGTAAGAGAAAGTAAAATTATATATTATTGTTGCTGGGTAGGCAGCCAGGAATTTCTAATCCTGCATAATTTTATTTCAATCTGCTCGTCGACGTTTCCGGGTGCTAAATCGCCCCCCTTCCTCAGGACTAAGCAGGTGTCATTCTAATCGAGAGATTTGCTGTAACATCATCTTGTATTGACACACAAAGCATACTTGCTATATAGAATTATATATGAGGCATTCGACGCCAACTCGATCACTTCTGAACCCGACCATTTTTGATTTGGCTGAAATTTTGTCATCTTTTTGTACCCTATTGAAAACGTGTTTGAGAATTTTTTCAGATTTTACGACCCAGCCAAAAAAAAGTTATAGCATTTTCAAAAAACATCGATTTTTTTTTAAATAACCGTAAAACTGTCAAAAATTAACTTATCGGGACGTTTTTTTTTTTTTTTTGAAATTTTTGTCTTTAAATGTACTTTTCAGAAAAAAATATGACAAAATTTTACAGATTCATCTTGAACGTTTTTTTTGACATTTTCGTAAAAAAACAAAAATTTCGGGATGAATGACACTTTTTTTTTTAATTTTTTTTTTTTTTTATAAAAAACTTTGATTTTTTCTACAAATGCTCAGAAAATTTCAGAGTGGGATTATTTCGCGTTCTATTTTTTTTTTTTATTTTTGAAAAAAAAAAAATTTTTTTCTTCTCCGCTTATTTATCATGATGGTGCTCTTAAATTCTTCCAGGATTGACTGAGATTCTAGAAAATTGAAGAAAAATAATAATAATAATAGTTAGGGGTGATGAAAATCGAGAAAATTCCATTTATCCTGAATTAGTTGTGTATTCAACTACCGAAGAATTTGAAGCTGCAAGCAAAAGCTTAGAAACATGGGCGTAACTAGGGGGTGCCGGGGGGCCTGGCCCCTCCCAGAAAGCTCCTTGCCCCAAGAAAAATAAAAGGGGGCCATGGGACCAGCCATCCTCCGGTGGGCCTGGAAAGCCCCATATTTTCTCGAGCCTGGGCTCTTAGACAAATAGAATCGATTAGTCGCTGGCTCTTTTTTCACACGTTCTCCGAGAAGAAGATTTGATTGCACAAGAGAATTGTTTGTCGTTAGCTGATCAATTCTCTCAATCTATTATCTAATCGATTAGGCTCTAACAAAAACACTTTCTTCTATCTCTATTTTAGTTACACACTTGTATTTATTTATTAATTTGTCTTTTCCTTAGAGAAAGTGAATTATTTTTTTTTTTTTTTTACTAATAACTGAAATGTTAACATTTATATCATACAATAAAAATGATATTTTTTGTAGCGCGAGATTATTTCCCCGTGGAGCCGAGACGCCTGTTCGGTTGCCTACCGCTTAGGCGCAAATCCATAATACCTAGAAAGCTCTCTTGGCGCACAATTTTGGATTGGGATTTCCTACCAAAGCCAAAACGCGTGGCAATTAAATCATTAAAGGGGGCTAGGTGTCTAGGGGCTTCTACAAAGAAGATCCGTGTTCAAACCCTGGGCGTGCGGGATTTTTCATTAAATAAAAATATTTATTTAATGTAAACAAATCCTCAAGCAGGCACTGGATTGGAATATTGGATCTCTCCACAATAACTCCACGAGGAGAGGGAGTTGCTGTGACATCCCGTCCTGTGGAAGGGACGGGACATCCTCCAGTGCATAGAAGAGGTTGGATAAAAGGAACCTGAAATAAGGATTAGTTCACTAGCTAGAGAAGAACGAAGGAGGAGGAGTTAGAGACAGGAAATGATGTAACTTCACGGGGTGCCGGTAGATGGCTACGGCCAGAGGCCAGTGGGTTTGAGGTGTGTGTCTTCGTACACGAAAGCACCTCGGGTAATTTTTTTTTTTTTTTTCTCAATCACACTCACACTCACACACACATTCACACAGTCTTTTCGGCAACTTAGGCCATATAAGACTTTGACGATAACCGTTGTAATTAATATATCAATTTGGGGTTCAGGCATTTCTATTTAAGCCATCTGGTATCCAAATGGCTTAAATAAAATCATCGGACTGCCTGGGTCCGAACCCGCGACGTTTGGTATAGGAGGTAGGCGCGCTACCCACCTCGGGTAATTAAACGGGGATCCCGATAGGAATTTCAAATAATAATCATAATCGATTTTAAGACATTGAAGTTTTGGTTTTTTTTTTTTTTTTTTTTAAGACGATGTTTTGGTCGCAAATTGCAACCTTCTTCGCCCGCGGCTTTTTTTTTTTTTTAAACATTCACACTTTTTTTCTCATTTACACTCACATTCACCCACACATTCACAGAGTCTTTTCGGCAACCGAGGCCATTTAAGACTTTTAACTATACTCAAGTATGTTTAATATATCAATTGGGGTCCAGGCATTTTTTATTTAAGCCATTTGGTATCCAAATGCCTTAAATAAAATCATCGGACTGCCTGGGGTCCGAACCCGCGACGTTCGGTATAAAAGGTAGGCACGCTACCAACTACTCCAAGCCCCGTGGGCAATTAATAAATATTTAATTATATAGATAAAGAAATATTTCAAAACATTTACATAGTTCCCCATAAAATGAACACATGTACAGTGCGGGATAATATTAAGTCCCACCTATGCGTTTTCTACTTGTGATTATTTCATTGTTTTTATAAAAGAAAATGAAAATTTTTATTGGAAATTTTCTAGTTTTGAACCATGAAAGGTTCCATTAAAAAATATAAAATATTTTTTTGAAAACAATGAAATAATCACAAGTAGAAAACGTATGGGTGGGACTTAATATTGACCCTGACTGTACGCCGCAGAGTAAGAGAAAGTTGTGCGCCAGTCACACCAGATTTTCTGTTTATTTTCACATCACTTGATTATCAATACTCTCCTTGATGGTGTTACTCACGCAGAGAGAGAAGAGAGAAGATGTGAACGACCTTGCTTGGTCAAGTGCCCGAGATATCAAGAACAAGAATGTTCTCGATTTTGTTTTTTTTTTTTTTTTTTTTTCAAATTTCGACAATTGAATTCGCCTCTTTTTTTGTTTACGCAGATGCAGAGTCCCTTTGCAAGGGCAAATGTTGATTTGTCCTTTTTGCTCATTTCATTCCAATGCGCGCAAATATTGAACACTTTCCATGTGGACTAGTGGCCTAAAAAAAGCCTGATATTTGAACCAAGGTCTTTTTTTTTTTCGACGGATAAGCGAAAATCGATTTTCTTTTTTTATAAAGATATTTCAAAACTTGAAATAAACGAAGTCGGAGGGGGAGACGTTTCGGTCCCTTCATCAGTCGTTTATTCATTAATAGAGGGTGACGAATAATGAGAAAAAGGAAGAAACAAAATAGAAAATGTGGACTGGCCCTTGGAGGGGGGTCCCGAAAATTTTTCTTTCATTTATAACCTAGTGAAACGTCACATCTATATATATAATTCGCTAAAGTCCCTCTGTCTGTCAAGCTCTATTTAGGTAACTTCTCGTTGGAATTTTTGAAATTCATAAAGAAGACCTTCTCGGGATT
>JAKCPI010015306.1:0-13802 GCA_023213315.1 Euborellia annulipes
TTTTTTATAAAAAAAAAAAAATTAAAAAAAAAAAAAGTGTCATTCATCCCGAAATTTTTGTTTTTTTCCGAAAAATGTCAAAAAAACGTTCAAGATGATTCTGTAAAATTTTGTCATATTTTTTTCTGAAAAGTACATTTAAAGACAAAAATTTCATAAAAAAAATCGTCCCGATAAGTTAAATTTTGACAGTTTTACGGTTATTTAAAAAAAAAAATCGATGTTTTTTGAAAATGCTATAACTTTTTTTTGGCTGGGTCGTAAAATCTGAAAAAATTCTCAAACACGTTTTCAATAGGGTACAAAAAGATGACAAAGTTTCAGCAAAATCAAAAATGGTCGGGTTCAAAAGTGGTCGAGTTGGCGTGGAATGCCCCATATATATTACATATATACATAGGTAAGAGAAAGTAAAAATGTAGTTAGGAAATTAAGACAAAGATGGAATTAAATAAATAAAAACTTTATTTTCATATCCTAGAAACATCACCCTTTTCCTTGAAACGTCGATACCAAAAAATAAAGTTTTTTTATTTATTTAATTCCTTTTGAAAACTTTTCTTCGCTTGCTCTGTTCCTGGATCCTTTCAGATGGAATTAGATAGGTAATTAATTTTTTTTTATTTTTAGAAGTTTTTTTAATGGTTGGATTATTATATTGAATATTATGAGAATGTGGTATATGGACAGACAAGGCAAGAAAAAATTAAAGTCTATATTTTGTCGTCGTTTCGAGAGCCGAAAGCACTCGTTATAATGATAAAATTTATGTTAAAATTTCAGGTTAGTTGAGATGGTCGTGTAGCAACTAGGGCTAATAATAATCGATTAATCGTTTAAAACAATCGATTATTTAAAAAAAATCTGGTGTGACTGGCGCACAGCACACAACTTTCTCTTACCTTCGGTAATCGAAAGTTGTGTACTGTGCTTGTCACACCAGATTTTTTGTGTCGACATGTATTTAGTTTCCGACAGTAGGGTACAATTGAATTCAAGATGTAAAATTTATAAGTATGGCAAAATGTTTATATTTTGATACCATGGCAACCATTTCTCCTATCTTTCCTATGGAGTACAAGAGTAAAGTGGTCTTCAGAAGATTTCAATCACAAAATGAGAATATACATTTTAAAGAGCAACTAAAAAATAGTTGATATATGAATTTTAAAAAAAAAATCGTTGGAGCAAATTTTGAGAAAATCGAAAAAAACTGAAAAAGTGAATCAGTAAAGTACTAGTACTCTTTGGTAGATTTTGTTCAAAAGCTTCGTGTCACGTCCCATGGGGGTGCCTAACTTAAATATAAAATTTCAACTTCCTAGCTCTTTTCGTTCTTGAGATATTTTGTTCACGGACACACACACACACAGACAGACAGACAGACAGACAGACAGACAGACAGACCATGTCGCGAAAACCACTTTTTTGGATTCAGGGGACCTCAAAACGTGAAGATCCATCAAAATCTCGACATCGAATTTTTGACATGAATCCAATACTTTCTCTCTATATATATATTACATATATACATAGGTAAGAGAAAGTAAAAATATAATCGATTATCAAAAAAGACCTCATTATTTCCCTATAAAAAAAGCGGGGAAAATTTACTTAAAAAAAAGGTCAAACGAAATGGATTTAATCGATTATAAAATAATCGATTATTTACCATAATTCGATTAATCGAAACAATCGATTTCGATTAATCAAAATAATCGATTATTTTTTCCCATAATCGAACAGAACAGCCCTGCTAGCCCGTGACCCGTTGCTCAGAGAGAAGACATTCATTAGCTTCTAGTGCCTGGGGTTTCGGCTTTGCTTCCCGTCCCAAGCGAGAAAAATTTATTTTATTTGAATTGGCTATCAATCATTTGAAATAAATAAATAGGGGTGGGACCGAAATGGCCTTAGATGCCGAAAAACCTTAAACAAATAAAAAAAAAAAAAAATGAAAAAACTGTTCAACTTAGATGTTCCAACCTGTGTAGGAACTTAGAAAAAAAATTTAACTTAATGATAACAATTTCATAAAATTTCACACAAATAGAAAGAGCTAGGACCTACGTCATTAGTTGAGGAACTATATTTAAAAAATGGATATTTAATAGATAAGATATATCAATTTTTTTTTATTTTGATAGTAGAATTTTAAAGATGACCCATTTTTCATGAAAGATTAACGTGATTACTTCACTTTGAATTTTTTATCACCATGAATGATAGATGATAATTTTATTATTTTGAAATCGCTTTTTTTAAACCATAAGATATAGAAGATGTATCATTCGTAAATAAGTTAGAATTTTAAGATGGAGGTTAAGGAAAATTTCGTTACATAAAAAGAAAGTTGAACAATTAATTTAATAATTTACGTATATATTCAAAGAAATAGAAAATTTTTCCACGATTCAATTTATAATTTAATCATTATTCTTTCTTTTTGATAAGAAAATAAATAAATAAATAAGAATAAAATATTCCAAGCCTTTAGGGCGTTGACGTCACCGCATTTTAAGTAGCGCTTGTCAACCATATTTTATTCCTTTAAAGGTGATAAGAGTCGGGCAATAAATTTTAGTTAGAAAAAAAAAATTAATAGGAAGTATAATAATCACGTAGGTGATGACCGAACCAAAATAGATCTAAATAATATGTATGTGAAATTTAAAGAGCATCTAAAAAATAATTGATTTATGAATTTTAATCAAAATCATTTGAGCGAGTTTAAGAAAATCGAAAGAAACTAAAAAATCTCGAATATCGAATTTTTGACATGATCGCAATACTTTCTCTCTAAATACAGTATTACATATATAGGGTAAGAAAAAAAAAATATGGAAAATTTATCAACGAATATAAGAGAAAGTAAAATAATCTATTTTTTTAAATCTTGATAGCCCTCGTGGCTTGGCGTAGAGGTTAGCGTGCTAACCTCGTATACCAAACGTCGCGGGTTCGACCCCAGGCAGTCCGATGATTTTATTTAAGCCACTTGGATACCAAATGGCTTAAATAAGAATGCCTGGACCCCATATATGTATATTAAATCAATAACGGTTATCGTAAATGTCTTATATGGCCTGAGATGCCGAAAAGACAGTGTGAGTGTGTGTGAGTGTGAGTGTGAATGAGAAAAAAGTGTGAATGTTTTTTTAAAAAAATAAAAATAAAAAAAATCTTGATAATTTAGCCGTTTTGAATAAAGGATTGATGAGCGACCGGAAACGTAGAGGAAAAGTAGAAATAAATTATTTTTAATTTCAATCTTGGCTGACTGCAGCCCTACCATTTTAATTAACCAATTTCGTTTGAATTTAAAAACAAAATTCACCATTATACCAAATGAAAATTAGAATTTTACGAAAACAGTATTTTAATAATTTAATATAAACGAAAATAAACTCTGAGAAAACAAATTTTGGCGTTTACCCCAAAACATTCTCAAAAATTTGTTAAGATGCGTCTCGAAAAACGTTAGAAGACGATTCAGTACGGAGTTACTCTAGGCGGCAAGAGATGGCGTTAGTTTTTTCCCATAGGGATACAAGGGATTTATTCCATTTCATTTGAAAGTTTCCAGCTAATTAATTAAGGGTAAAAAATTAATTATTTTTTAACACAATGATTACTAATTTAATTATCTTTAAGATATAGAGCTAATTTTTTTTTAAATATCTTTTATTTAATGCGATTAATCTAAAAAAATATTTATTTTTTCGAAAATCAAAAAAGGGCTTCTATAAGTTCGAGATATTTTAAATAGCTTTAATTGAAAAAAAATTTGAGGTCGATAGCTTCAAAATTGTGACCGCTGGAATCTCCCAAAATTAACACCCCGAGACGCGCACCTTAAAAAATAAAATTTTTGTTTGATTCCTAAAGTTAATTTTTGTTTCAGTAAAATATTTATCAATTTTTTTTTTATTTACAAATTGCACATAAAAGAAAAACTATTTTAATTAACACCTTTTTTTCTGTCTCGTTGAAACATTTGATGGAATTTTCATCATGGCAAATTAGATTAGTTGGGAAATGGCTCTAACCCTGGGGACCAAAGAAAGCCCTCTTGGATAACAAAAGCTCTTTTGATTCTATTAGAGGTCCCTTTATCCTCTTATATTATTGAGAGCCATTTTTATTAGCTTATCTGATAAAAACAACAGGTTATTCAAAAAAAAGGGTCGTCACTTTTATGGGTCCGCAAATTGGTTTCAATGATGCGCTTTGTTTAAATTATTAATCATTATTTACAGGTTATATGAAAAACTAAGATTGGGCTGTCTTAAGAGGAAACGTACTACTTTAAAAAAAAACTAGACTATTATCAGGAATTTTTCAATGCTGTTTTTTTTAAATGAATTAAATTCATAAGATATTATTTGGACATCGAGCTATAATTTTTTTAATGACTTATTAAAAAATTATCGTAATTAATTTTTTTGTTATCAAGCAAATACAAAAAACAATCTGTCCCAATAATCTTTAATTTTTTTTTTAATTTAAAAATGAATTTATTGTTATTATTAATTAAGAAATTTTTCAAATAAGCTTAGATGATTTATTTAAAATTCAACTGTCAAATTAGTACAGCATTCTTGCAATAGATGGCAGGCTAGTCTAACAGCTGATCCCCTTTTGGCCTATATCTGGCCTATATTTATATATTTTTATGCTTTTATAAGATACATAATATATATTAACATTTTTAAAGTATTTATTGTTAAAAGATCAATGAAAATCAACCAAATGCATTAAATATTATTAGCTACCATTTTGACATCTCTTGGCAAATTTTTGAATTTCTTGATATTTGGGCATACTTTTAATGACACACAACGCCATCTTAGCGGGAAAAACATGCGTAACCACTTCTGCTCCCGTAGCCCTTTAAACGCCTTCCGTTATTTTAGTACTCTCTGTACTCAAGGGCGGATTAAAGGGGGGCGAGGGGGCGATCGCTCCCCCCCCCCGAGAAGAAATTCACAATGTTATAAAAACTAGTAATCTAAAGAAATTATGATTTTCGGGCTTTAATTTCAATTGAATTTGTTACCAATCAATTTAAATAAATAGGAAAGGGGTCTAAATGGCCATAGATGCCCACAAAGTCCTTAAATAAAAAAAAATAAAAAAAAAAACCGCCCCCCCCCCGACAAAATTGCATTAATCCGCCACTGTCTGTACTGTACGTAGTACTAATAGGGTTTGGAAAAAACCGGAAAATTTTGAAAACCGGTTTTTCGGTTTTTTACAAAGCGGAAAACCGGTAAACCGGTTTTTTGTCAACATCTTAAATGATAATCGTTATTAATGAATATATATCTATTGGGGGTCCAGGCATTCTTATTTTAACCATTTGGTAAGCAAATGGCTTAAATATAATCGGACTACCTGCGATCCGAACCCAAGAAAATTATTATTACTACTTTTCCAATCCAGTGCCTACTTGCGGAATTGTTTACATTCATAGAATACAAAAAATCCAAAAAATACATAAGTTTATATATTTCTCCATTCATTTCCTATGGAATAAATCGTAACTTTAGGAATTTTTTTTTTTTTTTTTTTTTTTAAGGTCCTTCTCGGCATCTAAGGCCATTTAGACCCCATCCCTATTTATTTGAAATGATTTGTAGTCAAATCAAATGAAATAAATTTTTCTCCCTTGGGATGGGAAGCGAACCTGGGACTCCGGTGCGAGAAGCTAATGTCTTCTCACTGGGCCACGGCTCCCGGGCAACTTTAGGAATTAATAACTCAAAAAATTGTCCCCTTGGGCTTGGTGTAATTGGTAGCGTGCCTATCTTCTATACCGAACGTCGTGGGTTCGGGCCCCAGGCAGCCCCATGATTTGGATACCAAACGCTTAAATAGAAATGCCTGGACCCCCAATAGATATTATCATATGTAACGGTTATCGTAGTCTTATATGGCCTAAGTTGCCGAAAAGACTGTGAATGTGTGTGTGACTGCGAGGGTGAATGAGAAAAAGTGTGAATTTTTTTTTTTAACTCAAAAATCTGGTGTGACTGGCGCATAGCACACAACTTTCTCTTACCTTCGGTAATCGAAAGTTGTGTACTGTGCTTGTCACACCAGATTTTTTGTGTCGACATGTGTTTAGTTCCCGGCAGTAGGGAATATTTGAATTCAGATGTAAAATTTATAAGTATGGGAAAATATTTATATTTTGTTACCATGGCAACCATTTCTCCTATCTTTCCTATGAAGCACAAGAGTAAAGTGTGCTTCAAACAATTTTGAGGGCAAAACGAGAATATACATTTGAAAGAGCATCTAAAAAATAATTGATTTTTGAATTTTAATCAAAATCGTTAGAGCGAATTTTGAGAAAATCGAAAAAAACTGAAAAAGTACATCAGTAAAGTACTAGTACTCTTTGGCCGATTTCGATTAAAAGCTTATTTTTCCGGTCCCGGGGGTGTTTAACTTAAATATAACATTTCAACCTCCTAGCTCAATTCCTTCATGCTTAAAATTTGACACACACCCACCCACCCACCCACCCACACACACACCCACCCACCCACAGACAGACCATGTCGGGGAAAACCACTTTTTTGGATTCAGGGGACCTCAAAACGTGAAGATCCATCAAAATCTCGACATCGAATTTTTGACATGAATCCAATACTTTCTCTCTATATATATATTACATATATACATAGGTAAGAGAAAGTAAAAATTGTAGGAATTTCGAGACCCGAGTATTTTTCCTGTAATCTCCAAAACGACCTCCCAATGACTGCAAAATTTCGTCATTCCAAAGGAAAGTTGGTCAAACAGAGCAAGACAGACGGACGAATAGACAGACCCTCCGCTATTATTATAGCTTATATATATTTTTTAAGTATTGGAAAATTCGGTATCTAAGGCCATTTAGACCCCTTCCCTATTTATTTCAAATGATTGATAGCTAATTCAAATGAAATAAATTTTTCTCTCGCTTGTGACGGGAAGCGAACCTGAAGCTCCAGGCACTAGAAACTTAATGCCTTTTATCTGAGCCATGGGTCACGGGCTAATTTATTATTGGAATACAAGTATCACTGAAGAAAAAATTTAAAAAGAAAAACCGAATTCGGTTTTTCGAGAAAAACTCGGTTTCTCGGTTTTTGAAAATTAGCCAAAAAACCGGTATACCGGTTTCGGTTTCCACCGGTGTTCAAACCCTAAGTACTAAGGCTTAGAGCTTATGCAGAGATTCCGGTGTCCGTCTGTCTGTCCGTACGCACAAAAATTATTGAACATATTAATCTAATTAAATCCTTAAGCCTATTATTAAATTGATTTTGGTTAGGGAATTTTCCTTCTTCTAAGAACGCATGCCTTGGTCTTTCCTAATAGAGTCAAATGAAGCAAATAGTCTTTTGATTGGTAAAACTTGTCCCCTCAATAGATGAATAGTAAATATTGAAACAGAAAGAGAGAAAAGGTTAATCAAATCTAAATGTTTATGTTTGGAGCGTGTTCGAACATGGTAATGAGAACAGAAAGAGAGAGAATGTTTTAAATCAATAAGCATTCATTTTTTGAATATTTTTTTCTTCTCTCTGGTTGTTGTTAGGTTCAGGTTCACTACGATAAAAAAGACCAACCATATGACGAATATTTTCTTTCAACAGCATCTCTAAGTAGCAAAATAAATATATAATATCTTCTTATTTCAAGGAACTATTTCAAGGAACTAACTCAAACGCTAGCGGTTAGAAACAAGAAGTAGGAAATAGAAATTTAAGGAAAACTTGAAACATAAATATAGGAGGCAGTTAATAACAAGAAATTAATATATTTATTATTACTGTATATCATAATCAGGGGCGTAGCGAAGAGATTTTTCAGGGGGGGGGGGGGGAGAAGGCCAAAAATGCCAACTAAATTTAATCAATTTGCCAACTGTACAATTCACATTCTTTTTCTTTGAACGTTAAGTCCCCTCCCCCTTCACTTTGTATTTTAATAGTAAAAAACTAAAGGATTAAACAAAATGTTTGATAGAAATATAATTAAGGCAACATTTTTTTCAAATGAGAGATTCCATTTTCGCTTTATGAGTATGATTCTGGAACGAATTATGCTCGTTAAGCGAGGTTTCACTGTACATAGAAATATAAAGTTTCAGCCCAATTTGAGGCGATTTAGTGGTGCAAAACAGGGCTAAAACTTTAGGAAAATCGAATTTTTTCAGTTTTTTCAACGTTGGACACCCCTAATAAGTAGAATCTTTTACCATTGGCATTGCTTAACTTTTGGAAAGTTAAAAACTATAGATCCTAAACATACTTTTTTGCGTTCAGGGATGGTAAAAATTATATTCCTGAAAAAAAAAATGAAAAAATGCAATTTTTCTAAACTTTTAGCCGTTTTTTGCACCACTAAGCCACCTCCGATTGGGCTCAAACTTTACAGTATAGACTTCTATTTCTATGCATTTCAACTATCTGCATATTTTTAAGGGGTGACGACTTAAAAAAATCTAGAAAATTCAAAATAAGAGTCGCTTTTGAGCTGATTATTTATTAAAATTTAATTTTCTCTATATCTGCTGATGGCGCAAAATTGATGGTAAAATTTATATTTCTATCAAAAACATTGTTTAATTGGAATTCTTTTTTTTTTTTACAATTATAGTAAATAAAAAAAATTATTCCATTTCCAATAACAAATGAACGACTGCGGTTTCTTTTATTTGTTCAAATATTTTATTTTTCTCTTTTAATTAATGATTTTTTCTGTGTTTGCATAAATTTATATTCAGTAAAAAGAAAATAAATTTATTTTTTTTGAAAATTAAAAAAAATTTTTTTTTTAATAGATGAAAAAAGAAAATTTAATTTTTTTTAAATTAAAATATAAATTAATTTCTGTTAAATAAACTTTATTTTGCCAACTGGTCCTTGATTTTGCCAACATTTGCCAACTCGATCCGACCTGGGGGGAGACTCTCCCATCCCCCCCCATGGCTACGCACCTGATCATAATCAAAATGAAAAGGACTATGACATGAAAGAAAAATAAGTTTAAATATTTCTTTATTGAGATCAGACCACAGCTAACTTTTCGGTCCTAGGTTTGGATCATCAACAGATTTTTGGTAATAGTCCAAACCTAGGACCGAAACGTTAGCTGTAGGTTGATTTTGCACCATCATCAGATTTGTGGTGAAAATTAAATAATTTAATTTTTAAATTAAAAAAACTCTTAAACAACTGACTGAAGGTGGTTCAATTTCCTCCAACGAATTCTCGACCAAAAATATTTATTCTCTAATAGAGGATGATGGTGGCTTCTACAAAATGATGATTAAAATCATTTGAGACATTTATTTTACTCTAGCAGGTAGTTAAAATTTTTTTTTTTTTTTTTAATTTTAAATTTAATTTGTTGAAATTTAGTGATACAAACAACTGGTCAGAAAAACAGATAATATTTATGCTATCTTATCCAACTTAAAAAAAAAAAATTGTAAATTGTAGATACTCTATTATCTTAAGGACAGTATGTAAGATATAGTGGAAATTACTAATTCATTTTTATTTTTTTCTACTATAGCTTGGAAGTAAAATTTAAAATTATCTATTAATTTTATCAAATTTAAAATATGATGGAATATACCTGTAATATCACCTCAGGGGCGTATAAAGGGGGGGCGAAGGGCCCCCCCCCCCCCCCGAAATTTCCTAAACACATATACATATATAGGGATATACAGACATCAGCGCAACAAATTTTTCCGCAGGATGGACAACTTTGGTTCCGCAATAGAAAAAAAGTTCTGCAAAAAATTTCGTGTGAAAAAAAAAATAGTTTCTTAAAAAAAAATTTTCCGCAGAAAAATTTTTGAGTTCGGGCCCCCTCCTCCCGAAAAAAAATTTCTATATACGCCCCTGTATCACCTTGATTAAAAAGTTTCGGAATTTTTTTCAGAAAATTAAAAATAGATCTACCTTCTGAACCCCCTTAAGATAAGATTGTCAAATCATCAACATTATAATTTTAAGATACAAAAATGTAAATGTTAATTTGAATATTTTTTCCCTTGCGTTACATTAGCTATTAACATGATAATATACGGTATATCAGTACTTAACTATATTCAACTTATTTTTTCATGTAAAATTCCAAAATATTAATTTATAACTTAAAATATGTTTATCGAATGATTGATCAAATGGAACACAAGTAATACTTTTTGTTTTATTATTCTTTGGGGAAATTTTCCTTTATTTATTAAGTAGATTATATTGAATAGTGAGTGGTTGACAGTAAAAAACAAAGAGATCAAAGAACTTACTATAAAGAGAAACCCCCGAAGAAGGGATAAAACAAGTCAAAAGAGTTGAAAGATGAAAGGATCCAATTTTAATATATAAAGAGGTTGAGAGAAATCATCATTCTCTCTGTCTATGATAGGGAGGGTATTTTGTAGATCGGTACCTGAACTCATGAAGTAAGGGATCCGGAAACGACCGCTGAGCACGCGATCTCGAAGAGACTGTAATGTGGAGCCGTCAAAGGGTAGAGCTCCGCAGACGAGGACGTAGAGGACAACGCCCAAACTCTGCAATCAAAATCAGGAAATTTTATATAAATTTTTTTTTCTATGTAGGCAGTAGAAAAAAATTTTAATCGTCTTTGTTAGTAACGTTCTGAATTAATTAATCGAAAAATGTATATTATTGAACTGGCTACCTTCCAGTAACAAGCTAATTCCTGGTCCCAAATGGAGCTAATTTGCATAAAAACAAATCATTAAAAATTAGTACCAGTAAGTAATAGAATATTCAAATTTCTATCTGATATATTTTTTCGGCATTACTCTAGGCAAGAATAATTTAAATCATGCCTTTTAAAATAATTATATTAAGAGAAATCATAATTAATCTAAGATATTTAAAATAAATGTTTCAACTTACAAGTTGAACTGAATCAGGGGGGGGATGTATGGCTGTTGAGTAAATGTTAAAAGGAAGGTAAAAAACAAGAAGAAAATGAAGCCAATGTATTTTTTTATTGATATTCAGCCCACGTCCTAGATTTGAACCATCATCAGATTTGACACAGCCCCAGCTCTGATGATGGCCCAAACCTAGGATCGAAACGTTAGCCGTGGGCTGAATATCAATAAAGAAATTACATTGGCTGCATTTTTTTATTGTTTTTTTACCTCTTTCAACATTGAACTGAATCCTAATAATTTTTGTTTGCAATATTATTTACTTGATATAAATGTGAATAAATAATAAAACGTTTTGGGAATTAACTGTAAAATTAAATTATAGAAAGCGTTGGAAACTTATTAACCTCTCAAATTGTAGAATGGCTTCTCATATTAAAATGTTATCTTTTAAAACATGCTCCACATATGTATAATTTGATGCACTGAGGAAGGATTACTTATATAGTCATCTTCAATTGTTAAAGAGTATTTCGAGTTGTTAAATGTGAAGTATCCATAACCAAATCCTAGGAGTTAATTACAATATAAATGAATATAATCTAAGAAAAATATTGTTATTTAACCGGAAGCGAATTTCGAAACTTTTTCGAGTCAATGAATTTCTAGGTTCGACTCCAGCAAATAATTCAATTTAATTTCCCTAAAAGATGATCTTTCTTGCCTAAAAGATATTATATTTCGCCTATTTTTCAATTTTATTTTGCTGGAAAATACAATGCCTACATATAAATTACCCAAGCATGTTTTTTTTATTTATGAAAATTTATTTTAAAAAATTCTCCCCATCTGACAATGGGAGGGGAGGAATGCAGTGTTCAATATCACTGTGGAGCGAGCGTATTTTTTAGCCTAGTGATTAATATATTGTTTCTATTGGTGCTACGATCATTCAAGTTCCTTCCATTCCTCCAAAAATAGAGAATAACTTTAGTCTTAAGTGTGAGGTGGATTGCTGAGTAGATCTTATAGTAAGGAATAAGGAAAGAGCAAATGCAGCTATATTTTGATATGATTTGGTTAATGAAGAGATTTCAATATTTGAAATATACAAATTTAGTATTGGTAGGGATTCACAAATTATTGATGCCATAAGCAGGCAAAATATGGATAATAAATAGTGTTGTTAATTCCTCTGTTAAATAAAAACAGAGATTTCAATTTTCTCAATTCCTACCTCCAATGTGTCTAGACTAGCTATTTTGAGAACAAAATCGTGACTTGATGATATTCTTAAAGTTAGTGTTTCTTTCGTTCGTTTTTATTTTCTTTTTTTTTTTAGTAAAATTTATGTGTAGGAGCGAAGTCACCTACTCACTCACCCAGACATCGATTTCGGGGCCGGTGTACTTGCAGCCCTGGAAGACTTCGGGTGCCGCGTAGGGTGGGCTGCCGCACCAGGTGGCCAGCTGCTCCCCCCGGGGAGAAATAGTTGCTGAACCCGAAATCAGCGATCTTAATGTCCAAGTTCGAGTCCAGTAGGAGGTTTTCCGCCTGGGGACATCATAAAATACTCCACGGTTAGGAAAAAAAAGAATGGGATTGAAAAGAAAAAAAAAGGGAAAATGGTGTCTCAACCTTTGATAAGTTATTATAATACCATTATTTCTTTTTGTTTTGCTGGAAGAGAGACAACCCAAATGATTGTTTTCCCTTTGTAAATTCTCCTTAATGGTGATTCTCAATTTGAATTAAAAAGTCAAATTTTAGGGAAGTTACGAGGTTTTTTGAAGTTGTAGTGGAAGAAGATAAAATAAAATATTTTTCGTAATATAACTGACTTCCCTGTTTTTGAATAGAAAAGTTGATTTTTTAGCAATTTTATTAAAATCCGAGGAGGTGATTTCTAGATATTTCGGCAGGTGCTGAGTACCATAATTACATGTCTTGTTTCTTTAAAACAAACATTTATTTAAAGGTTTAAAAAAAGGTTTGGATGCCAAATGGTATAAATAAATGAGCCTGGACCAACATATTAATATTTCGTATTAGAATAAAGAGCAGCCGAAATGAAAGCCTCCGATTTCGTAACAATCTAGACGTTTCGGGTCATTATCCCATCTTCAGTCTTTCAACATTGTTTATCATTTCAGGAGTTAGTTATAGATGTGTAAAAATTGCATCTAATGTAAATTTTCTCTCTAGCTTGAGAATTCACACTGACATCATTAATATATTAATGTATTGGTCTCGTGGTTTGCGCGAATTTTTTTGATAATTGTTTTTTTTTTTTTTTTTTTTTCTTTCAATGGAAATGCATGAACATGTTAATTGTTAATGGGCATACATTTCTATTTTTTTTTCTTTTGTTATTGTATTTAAATTTGTATTGTGCTTGTTGGACCTGGCCACCGAGGACTGGTGTCTCTAAGCGGGTCGTAATAAATTATTTATTTATTTTTATTTATATCGTATTAGTAGCCTATAAATAAGTATCGTCTAGTGCATATGTCTTAGGTCCGATTACTACAGTTTTAATCGGCTGGCAAACTTATCCGACCTATAGTAAATCATCACGCTTAACCTTTAGCTAACGTGAAAATACTAGAAAGTCATAGTCAATTTGATTATCCAAGGGATAGCTAGTTAATTAGAAATGAAGCGACCGGCCCTTTAGGTGTAAAAACAAACAAAATTAGAATGTGACTTCAGAGCAAGTGTTTGCTATAGTTCTCTGAATGAAAAATAAAATTGCAGAAAAAAACATCCTTTACATTTTCTCCAGTAATTAAGTGAGCAAAGAAATTCGGAAGCAATTAATCAAAAAATTCATTGATTGTCTTTCCAGTAAATAAAATAAATGAATTGTGCTTTCCAT
>JAKCPI010015307.1:0-35794 GCA_023213315.1 Euborellia annulipes
AATTAAGAAATACCATATTAAAACTTTTAGATGTGAAAGAATGGGGTTGAAGAAGTTTGTGTGGAAAATCTCGATTTAACCATTCCTTGAGGAAGTCACTTAGAGGCTCCAGTTTGGGTCCTAAGCTAGGCTTTGTTCTAGACCGGGAAAAAACAATTCTAACATCTTGGCAGGTGTTGAATCCACTGTCAATAAAATGAAAACAACAAAATCCCAAAAAAATTTTTCGCAGTAAAATAAATAATTGTATTTTAAATTTACTAGAAAACAACAATTCATCATATATGAACAAAAAAGTAGAAAGTCAAATCCGAGCCGACCTATTAGCAGTTAAGAAATTTAAGAAGCTGAACGAGAGTGGTGTTGTAATTTTAAATTCTGATAAAGCTTGTTCAGTTGTTATCCATGATCGGCCATCTTGTATGATCAAAAAGTTAAAGCGGTTTTAGGAGATAATTCGAAATATAAAGTGATTACTGGAATCAGAGACCTAGCGAAGTTAATGCGAGAAAAATACACCCAGCTAATTAAAAGATTTCATGATAACGATTGGTTTAAGTAAGAAAGAAAGAGACTTACTCATATCTACCAACTACTACTCCTGGTAATTTATATATTTTTTAGTAAAAAGTCACAAAGACAATCATCCCTTGAGGCCAATTATAACAGGATATGATACTGCCAATCAAAACTTAGTGTCTATATATCAAATATACTTAGGAGAGCCGTTAGTTTTGAACATAGAGTCAAAAATTCCTTTGAGGCTCTAGAGAAAATCAAAGGAGTACGATTGTCTGGAAGGGGATATCCTAGTCAGCTACGATATTTCGAACTTCTGTATCCGTCGTTACCATTGGATATATTGAAAGATATCATTGTTCAAAAATGGGGCATTTTATCTCCATATACTAACATACCATTAAAAGAGTTCATAGAAGCCTTTGAAATGTGTATGAACTCTAACATATTCAAATATGGAGAAGACATCTATAAACAAGTGTCCGGCTGTCCTATTGGGGGGTCCATTTCTCCAGTGTTAGCTGATTTGTTCTTAGATCACATGTATCAGCAAGTTTTTTCAAAGTTCAACTTCAAATTGCTTTTATTTTTATGTAGATGACAGTCTGGGTGTTATAAATAGGAGTCTATGTCCAGAAGTCCTTTCTGCCTTAAACAGTTTTCATCCCAATATCAGTTACACTTTTGAACTCGAGAATGAAGGTGTGATTAATTTCTTGGACATTAAAATAATTCGAAATATAGATAACACACTAAAAACTGATATATATATAAAACCTCAGAAATCAAATAGGTCAATTAGTTATCATTCTCATCATCCCATACACCAAAAAATGAACATAGTCAAAAATGAAATAGTCCGTCTGATGAAAATTTCAGATCCTTCTTTTTTGGAAACAAATTTGTCTAAATTAAAAGAAAAATTCACAGCGAACCACTATCCAAATGGGTTTGTTGATGAGTTGATTAGTGAGCAAATTAATCCCATTTCAAAACCTATTAAGACAGCAAAAGAGGACAAATCACCACTCATTTTTGGCTCCATTCCGTACGTGCCTATATTATCAGAAATTATTCAATCAATAGCAAAAAGGTTTAGCATACATTTTAGTTTTTCCATAAGTAAACCACTGGGTCAAGTAACTAACAACAAATCTCGTCCCAGTATATTAGAACGCAAAGAGTTGATTTATGCCATTCCGTGCAAATCATGTTCTAGACAAAATCTCAGCACAATATACTTTGGAGAAACCAAAAGGCCCCTTAAAACTCGGCTTAGAGAACATTTTTATTCTGTAGGCAAAAACCTTCCATGTACGGCTCTTAGCCAACATTCGTTGGAGGAGAAGCATGAGTTTGATTTTGAAAGTGTGAAAATAATGATGGGTGAGAGGGATCCTATAAGGCGGAAATTTTTGGAAAGTTTCTTCATAAATGTATTTGAAAAAGAGAGTATTAATCATAAAACTGAGCTAGAGAGATCATCCCTGGTGTATTTTGATGTTATAAACAAAATTAAAAACAAGTTTTATAGTGAAAATTTGTTT
The DNA here is from genome assembly GCA_023213315.1 of Euborellia annulipes. Taxonomy (NCBI): domain Eukaryota; kingdom Metazoa; phylum Arthropoda; class Insecta; order Dermaptera; family Anisolabididae; genus Euborellia; species Euborellia annulipes. The sequence goes on from JAKCPI010015307.1 coordinate 2,067, forward strand.
GTTGGCTAAACAATTGCATAAGTCCTTCTCTCTCTCTGTTTATCTTATAAATAAGAATGTATTAATGTAAATTAACCATAAAATTAGAAAATAAAATATACAATATATATGTAAAGGGTTGACTTAATGACCAGTCGTTCCCTGGTTTGCATAATTATATATACACATCCAAGGACTTTGATGTATGGTGTAATTAATTGGGTTATGAATGTTAGCTGTCTCCTTGTTTTAACAATCAAATGTAATCGCTTTGTAAAGGCAATGTGGAGGATAACGCGTCGTTCAGAAGAATTTTTTACATATTGCTGAGTTTTTAAAAAAGATATTTTGATATTAATAAAATTTTCTTGAGTTCAAGGCAGCAAAAATTTGAATTGAATTTACCGCCAACTAACAGAAAGAAAAGCACTAAAACTTTTAGTTTGGTGACATTTAAGCCATTCAAGTTGGCTGTGCATTATATAATAATTTCCAACTTTCTGAGAACAAAGTGCTTTTGTTTGCCTTAATAAACTGATTTCCTCATTAAAGGGTAAAATCAGCCTTCTATTAATTAAAAATTTCTTTCGTTAGATTATTTAGGCTGTGGCCATCTAAATCAGTCATTGATCTATACGTTTTTCCAAAGCAACACATGCGTTTGCAAATTTCCATCTAGAGGTAACCAATTTGAGTGAAATTAAAATTTTAACATTTTATAACCTTGACATCTTCCTTTTTTAGGGAATAGTATATTAATTATTTTTTAACATTCTACGTCTCATTTGAATGCAGAACGCACACCTTACTCTTGGTAGCTTGAAGTTGCGAATTTTGTTGAAATTGTTTTCCACGTTGCCTGCAAATAAAATTTGGCTTTTGGATGTGTATATATATACACTGTGTTCACATAAGAAACATGAGGATATTGGTAAATGCAATTCAATAATATACTGCAAATATATATATAAAAAATAAATTTAATTTAGATTTCTCCATTACAATCATTTACAACTGTGATAAAAATGTCTAATCCTAATTTTTCATTCTTAAAATTAGAGATGATCAGGAAAATTTTTGTAAAGAATTTTGTTTTGTATAAGCTTTGTAAAGGTTTTCAAAAAATTTTTTGACTAATTGACAATGGTTACTGTTTAAGACTCTTGCACTCATTCACGTATATGTTTACAGGCCTGAAGATGGTCAACCTTGACCGAAACTGAATAATTGCAATGTCAGTCGTCATGCCAAATAAATATCCTCGATAAAATTCTTCGAATTTTTTTTTTTATTCCTGCACTACCATCTGCAAATAATTACGAGTAATCCTTCTGATCTCTCCAATCTACAAAAAACAATCTGTCCCAATAATCTTTAATTTTTTTTAAATTTAAAAATGAATTTATTGTTATTATTAATCACAGATTAATTAAGAAATTTTTAAAATAAGCTTAGATGATTTATTTAAAAACCAACTATCAAATTAGTTCAGCATTCTTGCAATAGATGGCAGGCTAGTCTAACAGACGATATAGTATTAGCCTATATTTATATATTTTTATGCTTTTATAAAAGATACATAATATATAATAACATTTATAAAGTATTTATTGTTAAAAGATCAATGAAAATCAACCAAATGAATTAAATATTATTAGCTACCATTCTGACATCTATTGGCAAATTTTTGAATTACTTGATTTTTTGGGCATACTTTTTATGACACACACATGCGTAACACCTTCGCTTCCGTTCCCTCTTAAGGTGCTATGGGAAACTAAATATACTGGTATCTCGTAATAATATCCCAGAAAAAACATTTAAAAAAAAGTTTTTTTTTTTTTTGTGCTTTGTTAAAAACGATAGTATATTTAAACAGAAAGGTTTAATAAATACAAATGGAGTGGCATCGCCATAATAAATATTTCAAATGTCGACTACGTATACAGTGTATTCTATTAGAAAGTTTTCGAAAGGTCTCTGAGGAGAGCAAAGAACTTGTTCCCTTGGAATAAAAAAAAAGTAGGTGGGGTGAAAAGAAAAAAATAGATCTTTAAATAAACATCATGTTAATTTACAGCCCCGATGAAACTTTGTCTCCCTCTAGTCTACTCTATTATTTCGTAATATGGAGGGACTAGTCGCGCGGCTAGAGAAGGGGGTTAGTAGTTGTCGACATAAATGTATTTTACTTTCTCTTACCTATGTATATATGTAATATACCGTATATGGGTGAAAATAAGCTTTTGATCAAAATCGGCCAATAAGTACTAGTACTTTACTGATGTACTTTTTCAGTTTTTTTTCGATTTTCTCAGAATTCGCTCCATGGATTTTTTTTTTTCATTCATAAATTAACTATTTTTTAGATTCGCTTTAAAAAGTATATCAGTGAAATTTTTTCGTGGAAATCGTTTGAAGTACACTTTACTGATGTGGAAACATTCAGAGCTCAGCGCCATCTATGAATCATCGCGTGGTCAAGATTGGAACTAAAGTGCCGAGATTTTAATGGATCTTCACGTTTTAAGGTTCCCTGAATCAAAAAAAAAAAATCTGGTGTGACTGGCGCACAGCACACAACTTTCTCTTACCCTTCGGTAAGAGAAAGTTGTGCACCGTGCTGGTCACACCAGATTTTTTGTGTCGAGATATATTTAGTTTCCGATAGCACCTTAGTTTCAAACTTGCATTTTAAATGTTGACTGCTTCAAATAAACTATGGTTATTTTTCAAAATTTTAATCTCATATTTGGACATTTTATACACAATATAGAATCGTAAATAAATACAAAATTTCATAAGAATTGGAAAAAAAAATTTTAAATGCCTAAAAAGTTCTAAAGGGGACCCCCTTTTGAATCGAAATTAACATACAAATCCCTATAGGAAATTAACATTGTTCCTATGCGAAGATAAGGTGGAAAGGGAATTTAAAAAGAGTAGAGAGAGACGATAATGTTTGCAAGTGAGAGAGAGAGAGAGAGACATATATGTTTTCTTTGAAACAATTAAAGACACAAATAAATTTAAAAAAAATGGGAATTTAAATAATAATTGATTTTTAATCTAATAAAAAGAAAAAGATTTAAATTCCGTTACCATGGCAACCAGTTCTATCTTTCCTATGAAGAACAAGAGTAAAGTGGTCTTCAGAAGATTTCAACGGCAAAATGAGAATATACATTTTAAAGAGCATCTAAAAAATAGTTCATTTATGAATTTAAAAAAAAATCCTTGGAGGGAATTTTGAGAAAATCGAAAAAAACTGAAAAAGTACATCAGTAAAGTACTAGTACTTTTTGGCCGATTTTGTTCAAAAGCTTATTTTGAGATTCTTCAAAGGTACCTAAGTTAAATATAAAATTTCAATCCGCTAGCTCAACTCCTTCATGCTAAAAATCTGTCCACACACACATACACACAGACACACACACATACATACACACACACACACAGACCAATTTGCGGGACCCACTTTTTTGGACTCAGGGGACCTCAAAACATGTATATCCATCAAAATCTCGACATCGAATTTTTGACATGATCGCAATACTTTCTCTCTCTATATATTTCATATATAGGGTAAGAGAAAGTAAAAATCTGGTGTGACTGTCGCACAGCACACAACTTTCTCTTACCTTCGGTAATCGAAAGTTGTGTTCTGTGCTTGTCACACCAGATTTTTTGTGTCGACATATATTTAGTTTCCGCCAATATATTAGAATTAAAGATGTCAAATTTATAAACATGGGAAAATATTTATATTTTGTTACCATGGCAACCATTTCTCCTATCTTCTCTATGAAGCACAAGAGTAAAGTGTGCTTCAAACAATTTTGAGAGCAAAACGAGAATATACATTTGAAAGAGCATCTAAAAAATAATTGATTTTTGAATTTTAATCAAAATCGTTAGAGCGAATTTTGAGAAAATCGAAAAAAACTGAAAAAGTACATCAGTAAAGTACTAGTACTCTTTGGCCGATTTTGATTAAAAGCTTATTTTTCCGGTCCCGGGGGTGTTTAACTTAAATATAAAATTTCAACCTCGTAGCTCAATTCCTTCATGCTTAAAATTGAACACACACACACACACAGACACACACACACACAGACACACACACAGACAGACCATGTCGCGAAAATCACTTTTTTGGATTCAGGGGACCTCAAAACGTATATATCCATCAAAATCTCGACATCGAATTTTTGACATGAATCCAATACTTTCTCTCTCTATATATATATTACATATATACATAGGTAAGAGAAAGTAAAAAGTGGTTTTCGCGACATGGTCTGTCTATGTGTCTGTGAACAAAATATCTCAGGGACTAAAAGAGCTACGAGGTTGAAATTTTATAATTAAGTTACGCACCCTCCCAAGGGGTGAAAATAAGATTTTGAACAAAATCGACCATAAAGTACTAGTACTTTACTGATTTACTTTTTCAGTTTTTTGTCGATTTTCTCAAAATTCGCTGCAACGATTTTGTTTAAAATTCAAAAATGAACTATTTTTTAGATGCTCTTTAAAAAAGTATATCAGTGAAATTTTTCGTAGAAATCGTTTGAAGTACACTTTACTGATGTGGAAGCATTTGTAGCTCAGCGCCATCTATGAATCATCGCGTGGTCAAGATTGGAACTAAAGTGCTAAGCTAAACTTAATATATCTCGACATAAAAAATCTGGCGTGACCAGCTCTTGCCAAAGGGTAAGAGAAAGTTGTGTGCTGTGCGCTAGTCACACCAGATTTTTAAATATTTCCACTAGAATTATATCAATGCATATTTATTATTATTTAAATCATGCCTTAAGCAAGTCTAATAAGCGTGTGCCCCCCCTCCTCTGACGAAATGATTCAATTATAAAATCCTCCCCTCTCTCTCTCTCTCTCACAGAGTGGTTTTATTGGATAAAGAATTCTCGATTGGCGGTATCGAGTTGAATTGATTGCCGGTGTGATTGTCGCTTGTTGACTTAGCCGATGGCTTAATCTGCAGATGGGTTGCTACCTCTTTGCTGACGATGGCCTCCGGGGGTGGCTTTAATTGTACTCTTTGATTGGGTCCAATCGATTGCCACCCTGCATTTGTTTGCTCTATTGAGCCAACACACACACACAAACATCTCTCTCTCTGTCTCTTTGGGGACTCTTTCTCCCTTTAGGCTCGTTAACGTTATCTGAAATTTTATTGAAAAAAATATGGGGATTGACTTCCCCGAGACTTTCTCGTATATTCTTTTGGAATTACGTCTGGGTGTGTGTGTGAACACGATTGCTTAAAAACCAAAGCAGCTAGATCGATGAAATTTGGTATATGCTCCTTACACTAAAATTGTAGATTTCTATCAACTTTTGGAGTAAATAAGTCACTTGGAAGTAGTACTTTACTTAAAAAGTTTTTTCAAAAATTTTGAAATTTTCAATTTTTTTGTTATATTATAATAAAATACTCTATTTTAAAAAGTTTTTATCCTTTGCCATTTTTTTCGAAAACTGAATAGTTTTTGAAATAATCAAAGAAGAAATAGAAAATTTTCGTTAATTTTGATAAAAAATCAAAACAAAATCATACAGGTGTCATTAAAAGAGGGTAAATATAAACAAATTCATTTTGTTTCACAAATTCATTTGTTTATATTTACCCTTTTTTTATTGACACCTGTATGATTTTGTTTTGATTTTTTTATCAAAATTAACGAAAATTTTCTATTTCTTCTTTGATTATTTCAAAAACTATTCAGTTTTCGAAAAATGGCAAAGAATAAAAACTTTTTAAAATAGAGTATTTTATTATAATATAACAAAAAAATTGAAAATTTCAAAATTTTTGAAAAACTTTTTAAGTAAAGTACTACTTCCAAGTGACTTATTTACTCCAAAAGTTGATAGAAATCTACAATTTTAGTGTAAGGAGCATATACCAAATTTCATCGATCTAGCTGCTTTGGTTTTTTAGCAATCGTGTTCACACACACACACACACACACACACACACACAGACATAATGCCAAAAATGTTTTTTTTGGACTCAGGGAGGTCTAAAACGTGGAGAAACATCAAAATCTCGAAGTCGAATTTTTTTACGATTACATAACTTTCTCTATACGAGAAAGTAATAATCATAATAATAATAATAACTAATATCTCTTGATAGCATTTAGTCTGCAAATATGGTACTCAAAATAAATGAAAATCTTTTGCGGGAAATAAAATATACAGATTGGAAAAGGATAATTAATTAAATTTTAATTAGAAATTTTTCCCTTCTTAGAATAAAAAAATCAATTTGTTATTAATTGTATACGATAAAAAAAAAAATCTGGCATGACTGGTCTCACGGTAGGCCTACACAACTTTGTCTTTAAGAATAAATATTTAGACGATTTTAAGAAGTTTAAAAGTAATTCATTTTATTAGCTGGGCATACACGGAGAGGTAGAACTGTCGGTTTTGACCGGGGCGGTCCAATCTGTCGGGTCGATCCGCCACGGTTAAAACCGTCATTATCAATTTCGCTTAAAAAAAAAAAAAAACGGAGAGTTTGATCTGTCGGGTTAGACCGGGGCGGACCAGTCTGCCAGGCCGGCTAAAACCGTCATCACTAGGGCTCGGATTTCGCCCTATTTGCCTTTTTTTAGTTTATGGCTTAAAATTTAGGCCAATATGATATGTATACGTTTCATGAAATTCTGAATAAAATAAGAGGCATTTGTTAGTGCCTATAATGCCTATTTTGGCCGATTCTGGGTTTTAGTGCCTATTTCATCTATAAATGCCTTTTTTAGTGCCTATTTTAAGTTCAAATAGCCAATTTCAATTTTTTACGAGCTATACATAGCCTAAATTTAAAATTTTTTTGAATTATCAAGAAAATATTTCAAGGGGGGGGGGTTAAGGGGGAATTACCCCCCCCCCTCCCGAGATTAAAAAAAAAAAATTTATTTTTAATGTAAATTTTTAAAAATTAAGAAAAAATTGTGTGCTGTGCGACCACTCACACCAGATTACCAAAAATAAGACATCAATTTTTTAACTTTTTACTTTCTCTTACCTATGTATATATGTAATATATATATAGAGAGAAAGTATTGGATTCATGTCAAAAATTCGATGTCGAGATTTTGATGGATCTTCACGTTTTGAGGTCCCCTGAATCCAAAAAAGTGGTTTTCGCGACATGGTCTGTCTGTGTATGTGTGTGTGTGTGTGTGTGTGTGGGTGGGTGGGTGGGTGGGTGGGTGTGTGTTCAATTTTAAGCATGAAGGAATTGAGCTAGGAGGTTGAAATTTTATAATTAAGTTAAACACCCCCGGGACCGGAAAAATAAGCTTTTAATCGAAATCGGCCAAAGAGTACTAGTACTTTACTGATGTACTTTTTCAGTTTTTTTCGATTTTCTCAAAATTTGCTCCAACGATTTTTTTTAAAATTCAAAAATCAATTATTTTTTAGATGCTCTTTCAAATGTATATTCTCATTTTGCGATTGAAATCTTCTGAAGACCACTTTACTCTTGTATTTCATAGGGAAGATAAGAGAAATGGTTGCCATGGTAACAAAATATAAATATTTTCCCATACTTATAAATTTTACATCTGAATTCATGTTCCATACTGTCGGGAACTAAATATATGTCGACACAAAAATCTGGTGTGACAAGCACAGAACACAACTTTCGATTACCGAAGGTAAGAGAAAGTTGTGTGCTGTGCGCCAGTCACACCAGATTTTTTTTATATTATTTCTTAAATAATGCCTTTTAAGTGCCTTTTAAGAGCCTATTTTTACAATAAATGCCTTTTTAAGTGCCTATTTTAATAATTTTTAGTGCTTAGTTGCCTGCCTATTTTAAAGATTTTTAGTGCCTATAAATCCGAGCCCTAGTCATCACTCACAAACGTAAAGGAAAAACCCGCAGATGAACCCGTATAGTTGGCCCGCCACGGGCCAAACCGTACGTGTATGGGCAAAATCTTTGGACTGCGGATTTGACCAAATCCTTGAACTTTTGTCTTGATGAAAGTTTTGCCTGCCGACTAGACAAATCAAGTCAAGAAGCCAAATAGAATATTTGTATCCTAATTTGCCATGACCTTAAATGATATTTAAAAAAAATAATAATAATAAATTTGTTTTTGTGAATGGTGATTAACTAAAATATTTTCGAACATATTAATAGCTTAATTAATTAATAGGGTGGAGGGGTAACTTATTTTCTTTAAATGGTCAAAAAAATAAATGCTCGCCCACTAACGTAAAGATAAATCCGTGCGTTTGGACTGGCACGGTCAAAACCGACGGTTCTACCTCTCTGTGTATGCCCAGCTATTGTTTACAAAATACGTACAAGAAATGGAGAGTCGATCAAAAAGCTTTTTATGTGAGTGCTATTTTTCCAAAATCTGGTATGACTGGTCGCACAGCACATAATTTTCTCTTACCCTTCGGTAATCGAAAGTTGTGTTCTGTGCTCTTCACACCAGATTTTTTGTGTCGAGATATATTTAGTTTCCGCCGATAAATTCCTCATTTTCTGATTAAGGCGAAGTGAGTTTTTCTTGGTCCAATGGATAGCACACCGATGCCCCGGTAGGGCTGGATATCCTGGGTTCGATTCCCTAGAGCCATGGGGCACCAACAAAAAGCATACAAGTATACTCATATTCATGTTAATATAAATTTTCTTTATCGATTTAATAAATCCGCAAAGTTTTAGTGAATTTAATTACAAAAGTAGCAAAATATCGCCATTTCAATAATGATAAATTTTGATTAGCGAAAAAAAAAAAAACCTCCTTCTAATGACGTCATATATTGGTTATTTTATGAATCCAATTGGAAAAGTAGATTATTTCATAAATGCTCGCATTTTCATATCCAGAGAGGAGAAAAATTAAAATTTAGTTGGAACCAAAGGGATAATAATTCACTTTATCCTTTAAATATTGCGTGCTTTGTTCATGACCGGTAATTTTCGTTTGATTAATATGTCAAACCTTGATTATTCATTCTGTTATCTTCGTAATCTCTTGAAAGTTCAGAATTAAACATTAGCTTTCTGAAAATCAAATTAAGAACACAATAGTCGAAATTATTCCTGGACCGGTTAATAACAATCGGCGGGGGCGGGAATTTAATTGTATTATAAATCTCGGGGTGTTTTCATAATATTATATTTAATATAAAAGAATCAACGATAAAAGGGAAAAAACAAATTAACATTTATCAAGTGTTTTTACTTTCTCTTACCTCTATATATGTTAATATATAGAGAGAGAAAGTATTGGATTCATGTCAAAAATTCGATGTCGAGATTTTGATGGATCTTCACGTTTTGAGGTCCCCTGAATCCAAAAAAGTGGTTTTCGCGACATGGCCTGTCTGTGTGTGTGTGTGGGTGTGTGTATGTGGGTGTTCAATTTTAAGCATGAAGGAATTGAGCTATGAGGCTGAAATTTTATATTTAAGTTAAACACCCCCCGGGACCGGAAAAAATAAGCTTTTAATCAAAATCGGCCAAAGAGTACTAGTACTTTACTGATGTACTTTTTCAGTTTTTTTCGATTTTCTCAAAATTTGCTCCAACGATTTTTTTTTTAATTCAAAAATCAATTAATTTTTAGATTCTCTTTAAAATGTATATTCTCATTTTGCGATTGAAATCTTCTGAAGACCACTTTACTCTTGTATTTCATAGGGAAGATAGGAGAAATGGTTGCCATGGTAACAAAATATAAATATTTTCCCATACTTATAAATTTTATATCTGAATTCAAATGTTCCCTACTGTCGGGAACTAAATACATGTCGACACAAAAAATCTGGTGTGACAAGCATAGTACACAACTTTCGATTACCGAAGGTAAGAGAAAGTTGTGTGCTGTGCGACCAGTCACACCAGATTTTTCAAATTCATATGTACCGTACTGTCGGAAACTAAATATATCTCGACACAAAAAAAATTGGTGTGACAAGCACAGTACACAACCTTCGATTACCGAATGTAAGATAATATATATAATTTCTTATTTATAAATTAGTTAAAATTGACGTTGTCTCAAATATTCCAACTGGATTGCACCAGGTTGACGGAGGAATTTGTGGCGCCAAATCCGGGTCCATTCCTCCCGATGACTAAGTTTGTTTTCCAACTGAATTCATATACCCGAATGCCGTGCTGTGGTCTAGTGGTAAGGGCACACTGAGCGCAAATCGGTGGATCCGTGGTTCGACTCCCGGCGGCACCCCCTTACATCTTTTTTTCGGGTACATGAAGTAATATCTAATTATATAGATTTCCGTTTCGCGGCTTATCTACGCGATATATATAATATCTTAAATATTACATGTAATTTCTTATTTATAAATCATAGCAGATTTTTTTCCTTTTCAAAACATATTTCTAATACAATTTATTCTCTTTTTGTTGCAGGTAAGCAAATTTTGATTATTTCTTTTTTCCAAGGCTGTCCATACATTTGTAAGTATACACGATTTTAAAATAAGAGATTTTTTTTTAGGTTTGATTCAAGTCATAACCTTTCTCAGAGGCGTACCGAGCCAGTTGGGGGCCTGGGGCGGTACTAGAAAAGGGGGCCTTATATTAAATTTTTTTTTTTTTTTTGGGGGGGGGGTGGTCATCTTTAAATATCCCTCTCCTCCATACATAAAAATATTTTTAAAATACAGTATATCCCTGAACCCCAAGGGCCCCGGGGCCTCTCAAAGGGAAATTTTTCTCCCTCGCAAAGATCTAAATTTCTCTTTTTTTTTATCTAAATTTTCCCATTTTTACTTGAGCCCTGAGGGCCCCGGGGCCTCTCAAAGGGAAATTTTCTTTAAATTTTGTTTTTACTTGAGCCCTGAGGGCCCCGGGGCCTCTCAAAGAGAAATTTTTCTCCCTCGCAAAGATTAAATTTTCTTTTTTTTTTATCTAAATTTTCCCATTTTTACTTGAGCCCTGAGCGCCCCGGGGCCTCTCAAAGGGAAATTTTTATTAAATTTTTTTTTTTTTTTTATCTAAATTTTCCCATTTTTACTTGAGCCCTGAGGGCCTCGGAGCCTTTCAAAGGGGAAATTTTCATTAAATTTTTTTTTTATAAATATATGGGGGCCTATGCCGGCTCGGGGCCTGGGGCGGATCGCCCCCCGCCCCCCCCCCTCGGTACGCCACTGACCTTTCTTTATTTATTTTTCATACAACAACATTTTACATTACAAAATAAATATTATAAGAACTTTGCTATAAAATACATTATAATAATAAAAAAAAAAAGATATAAACTAAATACTATAAGAACAATATTATAAAGTACATTCTACAACAAACAATATAAAACACATTTTATAAGAACATCACATAAAATACATAATATAAGAACATTAGTATAAAATACAATAGATAAATAAATAAGAGATTGAAATTTATCTTGCACTTTTTTTGTACTTTATAGGAAAGATAGGAGAAATTGTTGCCATTGTAACAAAATATAAATATTTTCCCATGTTTTATAAATTTTGACCATACAGTATGGTATATACAGTCGGAAACTAAATATATGCCCCCGGGTCTGGCGTAGTATGTAGCGTGTCTACCTTCTATACTAAACGTCGCGGGTTCGGACCCAGGCAGTCCGATGATTTTATTTAAGGCATTTGGATACCTGATGGCTTAAATAGAAATGCCTGAGCCCCAAATTAATATCTTAATTACAACGGATATCGTTTAAAGTCTTAAATGGCCTAGGTTGCCGAAACGTCCATGTAAATAGAATGGAGATTATGTTTATTTGTCCCTCAACATCTCGACATTTTTGTCTTTATTTGTTTAAAATGTTTAAAATGATTTGTATTTGTATTAAATTTACTTAGAAATCTTTAAAATATTTCATATTAAATGTTTCTTAAATTAGAGTATCATTAAGGAAGATTACGACTGAAGTATTTTTGAGTGGCAGTGAATATTTAAAAGAAAATCAAATTTCATTCAAAAAATATATTTTCAGTCTACTCCACTTAAAAATTTCGCCTACCTCTCTGTTAAAAAAACAAAAAATTTAATTCTTTCTCTCTTTTCTAGTAGATATCTAAGTGAGATTCACATTATGATATAGAAAATTACTTCCTAAATTTACATATATTGAAGCGAAAAAATGAATTTTCTCTCTCTCTTTTTTTTTCTGCTTGAAAAATACAATATCATAAATTAGAATTTCTGACACACACACACACACACACACACAGACACACATAGAAAGTAGAAGAAAATTCAATTTGTTTGAACGGCGGCCTACTTATTTTCAATTATTATTTTATTATTAAGATAAAGCAAAAAGATCAAAGCACCTCTTGCTCTGATATCATTATTTAACTTACTTTTTTGGGACAAAGACTCTCTCTCTCTCTCTCTCTCTCTATCTATATAATAATTATTCATTTCTCTCCCTTTTTTGCTTCATGTCATGGATATTTATTTATACTTTAATTAAACTAACATTAGAACAAAAACTATTAATTATTTACTCTCTTACATATATGTTTTTGTATTATATTGAATAGATCAAAACAATTTTTTTTTTGTTAATCTCAAATAAATAAATCTCTGATATTTAGGTCAAAAATCTGGTGTGACTGGTCGCATAACTTTCTATTACCTTTGAAAATAGATGTTCTGTGCTTTTTACACCAGATTTTTTGTGTCACTAAATACAATATCATAAAGATATGAACCGGTATCGACATATATTTAGTTTTTTTTTTTTTTTTTTTTTTTAAAGTGAAACTTTTATGTCCTCTCAAAATTTTTGGCTCTTCTATTAACATGTCGCGATACAAGCCGTGACGTCAAGAGCCGTGACGCTACAAGTCATGACATCACAATTTGTGACGAAAAAAATAAGAACGTTGAAATTTAATATATATAACGAATTAGTAAAAAATAATTGTGAGATTTAATAATTCAATTTTTAAATTGATAATTTTTAAAATAATTTAAAATATTCAAATCTTCAATCTATGTATATTGTATATATATATATAATCCAGAGGGGCGAAGCCCTCCTGGCTAGACGTGCCGCCCGCCGAAGGATGCAAAATTTCATTATAAAATTCTAACGTTTAGTGGGTCAATCAGAGCGTGACAGAGGCAGAGACATACTTACATTCAATCCTAAAAATGATTGATTATTGTTTCATACAAATGAACTGAACTTTAAATTAGTTAAATTAATTTTACCAAATAGGTTATTACAATTTATTAAATATAGATAATATAAATCTAAATCCGTATATATCAATGATATTTCATTTATCTATATTTATATATTAATAATTAATAATGCATATTGCAATAATTCATTTGCATTGAAAAATTATTAGTAACAGATATTAATTATGGAGATGTGAAAAATAATTTATTATTTTAATTTCGTGTTAAATGAAATATTCTAATAACTAGTTGCGTCACCCGCGTTCGACGGGCTTGGCGTTCAATCCCCTTAACATTCTTAATCATGGTGCCACGATTTTTCAAAGAATTGATATAAATATCTGGAATTAACAATATATTTCTATGATCATTGAAAAAATTATTATTATTATTTGAAATTCGTATCGGAATCCCCGTTTATTTACTCGAGGTGCTTTCGTGCACGAAGACACACACCTCAAACTCAACCGGCCTCTGGTTGTATCCAATCTTTTAGTATTCGAAAAAATCGTTGTGTGATTTTATGAAACCACGATGCAAGTGAAACTTTTTTTCGGATCGTAGGCGTTTAACTGAAAATTTTCAGAAAATTATTCAATTAATGGTATTAAAATCGCGTTTTTAATCTTAACTTAATAATTGGAAAATGGGAAATCAATAGAAGCATGTTAAAAACTGAGAACAATATTTATTTAATAATTGAAGATTTGAATCATTTTAAATTATTTTAAAAATTATATTTTATCAATTTAAAAATTGAATAATTAAATCTCACAATTATTTTTTTATAATTCGTTATATATATTAAATTTCAACTTTTTGTCGTCATGGATTGTGACGTAATGGGAAATGTTAATTGAATAGCGAAAAAATTTGAGGCCATCAAATTAAAGTTCCACTTTAAAAAAAAAAACCATTAGTTATTAACAAACATAAAAATTGTGAAATTAACTATAAAAGATGATCTGTGATGAAGAATTATTATTATTATTAACCTTTAAAATCCAGTGACAGTAATAAATTTAAAGGATTATTTATTATTTATAATTTTAGAAATATTATTATATAGTAGGCAGGCAGCAGGTAGGAAGGCGGGGGGGGGGGGGGGGGCTCTCTCTCTAACTGTAATCACATTTTACACTCCGCTTAATTATAGGACATACACATACTATATATATATATGAAATCACAGCTTATTGTGATTATAAATGGACTGGGAGTGTATTTATGTTGAGAGCAAATTAGAATTATCTAAACATATCGAATCTTTGATGATTTAAAGTATAATTCCCTCCATCCTAACCTTTTTATTCAGTTTAAAATTGAAAAAAAATCACAAGAGCATTTTTAAAGATCTGGTGTGACTTAACACTCACGTTCGGTAATCGAAAGTTGTGTACTGTGCTGTCACATCAGATTTTTTTGTGTCGAGATATTTCCTTAGTTTACTTGACCACTTGGGTTTTCAATTGGATTTTAAATGCTGGAAAGTAATCCGAAGTTGATGAAATTTTTACAGGGGGTACTCTAGGATGTTTATTCTAATTTTTCGACCTCAAGGACCCTGTGCTAACTTAAGGGGGGGGGTGGGGGCAAAATTCTCAAAATTTTTGGACTTTTTTTCAGTTTTTCGCTTATATCTCGTAAACTAAGCATATTTTGTGCACCATACTACCATACAAAGTTGTTAGGCCATTAAATTTGCTAAAATATGATTGATAAAACGAATTTGTAAACCCAATATTAACCGAGATACAGCCAATCAAAGCTAGACAAAGTTCTTGGAAAAAAATAGAATCGTTGACGCTTAGTTTACGAGATATTTATTTATTAATTTGTTGGACCTTATTTCGGTCATACAAATGGACTTAATATTTAGTAAGCTTATATACTGTATATTAGGGTGTCCGCAAAAAACAAAATTTTTTAATTTATTTCGGCCGAACCTCCTAAAAGTTGTCTTTTGGCTAGAAAATGATAATGCCAAAGTTTTAGCTAAATTGGATAACGTTAACCCGGCCTCATCGGGGTTAAAATTTTGAAAAAGTGCGATTTTATCTAAAAATTCGCAGTTTTTACTTCATAAAATGAAAACAAAGTATCGTAGAAAAATGAATCTTGGCTCATTTCATAGCAAATTTAATTCTCTTGAGGTTTTATAATAATCATTTTTTCATTAAAACTTATAGATTTAGTGATATTTGCTAATTAGCATTTCGGTTTTGATATATTGCTAGCTCTTTCTGAAAAATAAGTGGAAAATCACAATAGAGACCAGCGTTTTCGAAACTGTGAGGCGGCGTCTAAGGGGAGGCGCGAATATTCGCCTCCAAGATCAATTTTCCAAATGATTGCTCGTTTTATAAATAAAATAATTTAAAAGATTCTGGGACGGAGTTTTTAATTAAAATAATAAATATGAATAAATAAAGAAAATTTTTTTATATAAATTTATATTTTTTAGTATTAAAAATTTTTGTTTTTGTATTATTTTATTAAATGTGTAGGGGAGGAGGGGGGGGGGCGTCATAAGATTAAATATTTTTAAGGGAGGCGTTGTAACATAAAATTTGGAAACCACTAAGACTCATTCTAGAAAATTATACTATCTGTAAAACACAAAGGCGGAAGGGGGGAGTTTTTCAGGGTTTTTGACTAGACGCGAAGCTCGCGGAAGGGGATAGCATCGTTAATTAGTTTATTTATTAGGATTGGATAAGGGGTTGGGTTGAAAAATTGAAAAAAATGTTTTTTAAATTTATTTTAGTTAAATCGAAGCCAAATGAATAGAAAATATTGAAAAAATAGCGTTGATAGGGGGATGAAGGGTTGATTATTTAAGAAAGGGCTTGGAATATTCCAAATCACTTGTTGACATTCCTTTCCAGTTATAAATATAGTTAGATTAGAGAAAAATATATTTTTTTACTTTTAATAAAAAGGGAATTGTTATTTTCATCTATTTTTATTCCTATACAAAGATAAGAGAGACGAATCTCTCTTTCAGTCGAGTTGAGCGCGTTGCTGTGTTGCAGGCGCGGAGCTCTTCTCTTATTTAATTGTGTTTAAAGTGAATCAAAGTGAATAATTAATATAGTGTAGTGTAGTGTAATCCACCCTGACCTCACCGTCAGCCGACACACCCTCTTGAGAGTCTTATTAAAGGTAATTATTATGCATTTTATCGTTGAAAAAAAAATGATAGAAACAAATAATTTGACTGCAAAAAAACGATTCTTTTGAATATGAAATTGAATATTTTGTATTTAATTAAGGGTAGTGGGTGAATATAAGGGGGAGGGGGAGTGTAGGTGTCATTGAAAAAAAATTAGTTTTTTATTTTTTATCTTTTTAACACCTTTTTTCTCATTCACACTCACACACACATTCACACACTCTTTTCGGCAACTCAGGCCATATAAGAGTTTATACGATAACCGTTATTAATTAATAATATACATATTGGGGGTCCAGGCATTCAATTTAAGCCATTTGGTGTCCATTTCGGACTGCCAGGGGTCTGAACCCTTTACGTTCGGTATAGAAGGTAGGCACGCTACCAACCACACCAAGCCTGAGGGCATTTTTAAATCAAATTTCTTTAATATAGTTGGATTAAGGGTTGAAAATTAAAATAAAATAATTTCAAAATGAAAGTGTTCTTTATATAATTTTCTTATACCATGTTTGTTTTTAAAAGTGTTCTTTATATAATTTTTTTTTTTTTTTTTTATCTATTTATTATTTGTCTATTTTTAATTTTGTTGAAGTGATGTTATATCAAGGGCGGATCCAGAGGTGTTTCTCGGGGGGGGTAATCTGGTGTGACTCGTCGCACAGCACACTATTTTTTTTTAATTTCGGCAATTTAAAAGCGCATTCTGTAATTGTTTGCCAGAATATAAATACACATCAAATTTTTAAGTATTAATTTTAAAAATTTTACATTAAAAATAAATTTTTTTGCGAAAAAAAGGTATTTTTTTCGAATCTCGGGGGGGGTAATTCCCCCCCCCCTTTACCCCCCCCCCCCCCTTGTATCCGCCCTTGTGTTATATAAGTGTATTTATAATTTTTTTGTAAAAGAGACGTTTATATATTTATTATATTGTATTGTATCTATAAAGGTACAAGTTTTTTTTTTTTTTTTTTTTTTTTTAAACACTCACACTTTTTTCTCATTCACACTCACACTCACACACGCATTCACACAGTCTTTTCGGCAACTCAGGCCATATAAGACTTTTTACGATAACCGTTATTGATAAATATACATATAGGGGTCCAGGCATTCTTATTTAAGCCATTTGGTATCCAATTGGCTTAAATAAAATCATCGGACTGCCTGGGGTCCGAACCCGCGACGTTTGGTATATGAGGTTAGCACGCTAACCTCTACGCCATGCCCCGAGGGCGGTACAACAAGTTATATAATATATTGTAAAACAAATATTATGAGGGCTGAATGACTCCGAGTCACAGCCGGAAAATAAAGAATTAAAAAAAAAAAAATTCAAAATGAAATAAAAATTAAAATAATCTTTATATATATAATTCTTCTGTACGTGTGTATGTGACTGAACTCCTCCTAAACGACTGAACCGATTTTGATGAAATTTTTGTGTATGTTTGTGAGAATCCCGGACATGTTTTGTTTCACAAATAACAATAAGTTAATCAGTAATTAACCGTTAAAATAAGAAAAAAATAAAAATTAGGAGAAATAGTTGCCATGGTAACAAAATATAAATATTTACCCATGTTTACGATTTTTTTTTATTTATTTACATTTTGAATTCTAAAATTATTATTATCGGCGTAAATTTTTTGTCTGTGTACCGGGAGAGTCCCGGAAGAGATATAACTCAGAAAAAATTCATGAATAATTAACCGTTAACATGATCTCTATATATAATAAAAATGAAAAGGGAAAATGTATGTACCGGAATGTATATAAGTAGGCGAGCAAGGGGGTCCAGGGGCGCAGCCCCCTGGCTAGGCGGAAAGCCCCGCCGAAGGCGGGGCTTTGCGTCTAGTTATTTATAAATGTATTCAAATTTTTTTGAGAGTAATTTCGCGGTGAAGGCTCGCATTTCATTAAAGGGGGGGAGGTATGAAGGCATTAACCAGGGGGGGGGTTAATGCCCCATCCCTATAATGCACAAAGATATTAATGTTTGTTAATACTTTTACTAAAAAATAAGTGCATTCCGTTTGAGTTAAAATTTATATTCAATATTTAACGTTAGCAAATAGGATAGTGGTAGATAGGGGTAGAAACATTTTAATGTCATTCTAAAATTTCTTATTACTGGGGCGGAATTAATTTTTGAAGATTTCGAAACTCTCATAAACAGATAATAATAACACTTAGGAACCCATCGAATCCCTTGCAGAATTTTGTAGGGATTTTTTTCATTAGGTAGAAAAGTAAGATATGATTAGTCCACGTAGAATTTTACTGGGGTGAGTTACCGCATCTTTTTGTATATAGAACTAATCTCAATTCGGATTGGAATTTTTACTTTCTCTTACCTATATGTATAAGTTAATATCATATATAGAGAGAGAAAGTATTGGATTCATTTCAAAAATTCGATGTCGAGACTTTGATGGATATACACGTTTTGAAGTCCCCTCCAAAAAAAATGGTTTTCGCGACATGTTCTGTTTCTGTGTCTGCTTGGGTTCAATTTAAATCATGGAGGAATTGAGCTAGGAGGTTGAAATTTTATATTTAACTTTGGCACCCCCCTAGTGCGTGAAAATAAGATTTGAGAAAAATATTTTACTTCAGGAATGAAAGTTAGAAGAAAACGCAAGCCAGAATTTTTTCTTTAAAAATATATTTTAACAGCTGACGTTTCCGCTTTGGTCAAAGCCATCCTCGGAGCTGTTAGTGGTCATCCGAGGATGGCTTTTACCAAGGCCGAAACGTAAGCAGTTAAAATATCTTTTTAAAGAAAAAATTCTGGTTGCGTTTTCTTCTAACTTTCATTCCTGATACAAATTCCACCAGCCATAAAATACCCTTATAACAGCTTTTTCCAAACTGTGAGGCGCGGACGGCCAAATAACTTGTAAAAATTTAATTCACTTCGGAATACTTTCTAGGTAAAAATTGGATAACGACAAGACTATTCATTTTTTCTGGTATTTTTTACTTTTCGAGAAAATTTGTCCAACTTTGACCGGCCATATTTCGGTTAGTATTAAGTCTAGGAATTCGTTTGATGTACCAAATTTTAGCAAATTTAATGCTCTACAACTTTGTATTGTGCTATATTTCACAAAATATGAATAGTTTACGAGATATAAGCAAAAACCTGAAGATTTTTCAAATTGTTGAGGTTTTTGTCCCCCTCCCCTCCCCCCTACAAGGTCCTCGAGGTCGAAAATTTAGGATTGGCATTCTAAAGTAGCCCCAAATAAACAGTAAAAATTTCATTCCCTTCGGAATATTTTCCCGGCAAAATGTTATATCGAATGGTCTCTATTGTGATTTTTCACAGAAAGAGCAAGCATATATCAAAACCGAAATGCTAATTTGCAAATATCTCTAAATCTATAAGTTTTAATGAAAAAATGATTATTATAAAACCTCAAGAGAATTAAATTTGCTATGAAATGAGCCAAGATTCATTTTTCTACGATACTTTGTTTTCGTTTTATGAAGTAAAAACTGCGAATTTTTAGATAAAATCGCACTTTTTCAAAATTTTAACTCCGATGAGGCACGGGTTAACGTTACCCAATTTAGCAAAAACTTTGCCACTATCATTTTTTAGCCAAAAGACAACTTTAAGGAGGTTCGGCCGAAAGAAATTAAAAAATTTTGTTTTTTGCGGCCACCCTACTGTATATATACAAGACATAAAAGTAGGGATTTACAAAAAAAAAAATATCTAGATATTGTTCATATCTTAAAGTGTGCATGCATCAAACTAAACAACAAGTATTATAAAAAAAAAAAAATATTTTTCTCTTCTATTAGTGTGGATGTGTTCAAAGTTGTTCTCATAATCCAAGATAAACTCTTCCTCATTATCTTGTAATTTTATGACCAGATATTGACTAAAATCGCCCAGAAATTTCTTTGGAAAATGTTGCAAATCATCCTTTAGCTTTTCTTGTTTCTATGAAGATGACACTATCATATGCGTTCGAAAAAAATGGTCTCAAAATTTACCTTTTTTTTTTTTGTTTCCCATGTTTCAACGAGATTTTGATATCAATTTTTATTATTTTTTTTATTTTAATGTGTTATTGCTGTCGAGATTTAGTCATATGATATGAAGCCTGCACGAGCATGCGAAAAAGAGAATTTTTGGTATAGGAAAGTGAGCAGGGAGAATTAAAAAAAATTTTGAGCCTTCTCAAATAAGAATTTGAATACCAATCAATTGAAATAAATAGGAACAAGGTCTAAATTGCCTCAGATGCCGAAAAAAAAAACTTTCAACCAATTTAAAAGAATTAAAGGCCACAAAATTTTGATGATGTCGTTTTTGTTCAAAATTTTTGCAAGTTTCCCCCTTAATTCTTTTAAATTGGTGAGGACATTGGCGAGAATTCAAAATTTTGTAGAGCATTCAAAACTATTTAGTACTCTTTGTTCAAAAGTCTATTTTAAATGTCCGCGAGGGCTAATAGAAAAAGGACCCACTTTTTTGAAAACAGAGGACCTCAAAACATGTATTTTCATCAAAATCTCGATATCGAATTTTTGACATGAATTCAATACTTTCTCTCTATATATATAGGTAAGAGAAAATAATAATTATGTAAATCTCTAAATAGTAGAAAGAGAGAATACATGCAGTATTATATTATGAATAAATGGCTTAATTGACCATCAGAAATTGCAAACTTTTTGCTCGTTAAGCCACTCTCTCTCTCTAACTCACTCTAGTGTCCCCCCCCCCCTTCCCTTTCACTCCGCCCTTTAATTGTGAATTAGTACAGACAGCTCTGGACATGAGTATTATTAAGATTTGTTCACTTTTAAGCCACTTGCAAGATTAGCGTGCTTAAAGCCCCGGTCCCCTCTTCATTTATACCTAAATTTATGTAAAGCCTCTCGGCTACGTCAACTTTTTCTTAGATTAAATAATAAGTATTCGAATTTTAATTTGCTTTTACATATTAATGAATTTTTTGAAATTTAATAATTACTAGCCGGGGGGCTTCGCCCCTCTGGACACTCCGCCAGCTGGCTCAGGCCCGCCTGCGGCGGACCCTCGCCTTTTCTTAATTATGGAAACATTTTTTTTTTCTAAAAAAATACACTTTTTTTTTATTCACACAGTCTTTTCGGCAACTTAGGCCATTTAAGACTTTAAACGATACTCGTGTATGTTTAAATATATCTATTAGGGCTCCACTCTCTAAAAACGAATTAGTAAAAAACTACTAATTCATAGTGAATAGACACTTTTTTAAGATGTGCAAAGTAGACCACCCGTAAATAGTGGATATCCACTTTTTCAATTAGTAAAAATTATTAATATGAAAAATTCACTAATTGAAAAAGTGAATTTTTAAAAAATAATGACCAAAAAAAAGAAACGTTTAAGATATATGAAATAAGGTGCGATGATACCTGGACCTAACTTGTGTTTACTGACTCGAGTTCTAACCGAACCCACTTTAACTTGACTTACTCTTACTTCTCTGTTATTTGGTATATAAGTATGTCGTCGATATAAACAATGTTTTTTACTTGAATGTTACTATATTCCTTCCCAGCAATTTATTTCTAAATAAACTTAATAAAACTAATTATCGTTATATCAAGAAATATATTTACTAAATTTTAAGTAAAAATATTTCTTAATTGACTATTTAAAAAATAATATTTTTTTTAATTTAAAAAAAATTGGAATCTATTTGTTTTGACTTAACATATATTTCCTGCAATTTTTAACAAAAAATACAAGTTATCTCAATATTATTATTACTTAAATAAAGCCTTATATTGTCAAAAATGTCTTTATTAAAGAACCGATCAAACAGCTGGTCGGCCATGTTGGCTTCTCAGACAGCCGGAATTGAATGAACTACTTTTTGAATTAGTAAAAAATAACTAATCTAAAAGTAACCAATAAATTTACTAAATATATTAGTAGATTCTACTCAAAATGACTAAATTTGATGTAATTTTCTTACCTACTGTTTGAATAAGTAAAAATTCTACTAATTCGTTTTAAGAGAGTGCAGGCATTTCAATTAAGCCATTTGGTATCCAAATGGCTTAAATAAAATCATCAGACTGCCTGGGGTCCGAACCCGCGACTTTTGGTATACGAGGTTAGCATGCTAACCTCTACACCAAGCCTCGAGGGCATGAAAATTTTTTTTCATTATTATATTCCAATCCAGATATATATAATAGTATGAATGGATATCTTAAAAATTTAAACAAAATGATCATGCAAAGCAGGATATAAAATATTTATCGATATTGGGTTTATTTTGATTTCGTTTTCACGTTGTTTATATTTTTGTTGGCTTAGGCCTTTTTTAAATTTAAAATTAAAATCGATTATCTATAGTTGATTTTTTTTTTTATTAGCAGGTGACTGACTGCCTGACTCCCTCGCGATTTAAATACACAAAGAGATTGACAGACATAATTGGGAAAAAGAACATATCAATAATAACAAAAACGATTTTATTTATTTTTACCTAAACAAAATTGTTTTTGTGTATATATAACTCTGATTATAGTATAATTATCGATATGATTTTGAATGTTATTTTATACAAACAAATAAATGTCATAGAGCTTTATTATTATTTTAATATTAGTTAGGGTGGGGGAGGGGGCATGGTAATAAATCACCTGTGAGTTTGCTGACCAATATACTAGTCTCTAACGCAACCAACATATGGCTCTAATTTATAGAGTTATGATTTTTGCCAAATTTACTTTCATTTTTTTTTAATTACTATGAAAATAAATTTTCTTTTTTTGAATCTGTCAAAATCTGATGTTTTTCAATCAAAATTTGGAATGGGAACTGAAGAGAAGTAAAAAATCTGGTGTGACTGGTCGCACACAGGGCCGCGGACAGACTCGACGGGCCCCGGGGCTACATAATAATACGCCCCCCCCCCCCCTCCTAAATCCTAAAAGTTTTTTTTTTTTTTTTTAGGCTATTGTTGCCAACAATTTTTATCACAGTTTTTGACACAATTTTTGAAAAGCTTATAATATTTATTTAATTAAAAATAGCTATTAAAAAAATTTGTTAAAATTTTCTAAACAGTAGCCTAATAATAATAATAATACTTAAACAGTTTAAGATTTAAGGGCCCCTCAGGAAAAAAATTTCAAAAAAAAAAAAAAATGATTTTGTTAATTATAATTTTAAGTTACTAACAAAGCTGTGAGTATTATTTATTGGGGAGGCCCATCGTCCCCGGGAATCGAACCCAGGAACTCCTGCCATTCCGGAGCATAGGCGTGCTGTGCTGTCCATTCCACCAGGCCACCTACTTATAATTTAAAGATTTGTGCTTAAAGGACCCCGGCTCGCTTAGGGAAAAAAAAATTTTTTTAAATTGAAATCTTAACCATGAAAATTATTATTTTTTTCATCAGAATTTAAAAGTTGGAGAGCAAAGGGCCCAGGCCTCCGGGATATAGCCCCCCCTGCCCCCTTCTGTCTGCAGCCCTGGTGAAAAAAAAAAAACATTGGGTTTCAAGATTTCAAACTTCGTTATTTCACTCACACTTTGTTCTCATTCACACTCACACTCACACTATCTTTTCGGCAACTCGGGCCATATAAGACATTTACGATAACCGTTATTAATGAATATATCTATTTGGGCTCCAGGCATTCATATTTAAGCCATTTGGTATCCAAATACTTAAATAAAATCATCGGACTGCCTGGGGTCCGAACCCGCGACTTTCAGTATACGAGGTTAGCACGCTAATCCCTACACCAAGCCCCGAGGGCCCACTAATATATTAAAATAAAAAAATGGGAAAATATTTATATTTTGTTACCATGGCAACCATTTAGTTTCTCTATGAAATACAAGAGTAAAGTGGTCTTCAGAAGATTTCAATGGCAAAATGAGAATATACATTTCAAAGAGCATCTAAAAAATAATTGATTTTTGAATTTTAATCAAAATCTTTGGAGCGAATTCGAAAATAAATCCCGGTGTGATCGCACCCTAAATATATGGTCCGAAACGTCGTCAATTTGTGAGTTTCTTTAATGTAGAGACTACTTCTTCTTGGCTCCCACCATCAGATATTTTTTGAAATTATTTTGTTATAAAAAATAAAAGGCGAGCGAATACATATACACACACCTTTAAAAAAAAACTTTATCTAATGGTCAAAGGAACAGTAGAACCTCGATAAGTTAAAGTTCAAGGGAAACGGTTAGAAATTTGAGTTATCGAGTTTTTTACTTATCGAGAGTTGAAGTTAGAGAGGTTATTGAATATAATTTTTAACGTACCGAGGTTTATTGACTTTGGGCACGTGAGTGAAAAAGGAATTTCGTTTGATCTATTTGTTTATTTAGAATAGTTTAGTTAAATATAAATTAAATTAATAGATTTATTTATTTACAAAAAATCAGTAATTTTTTTCTGCTTCATGTATTTTTGATTTTCTGCATTAACTATTTTTTCGATGATATGTAAAGAAATACTTTAAGTTAAAGAGGTCACTAAAATATTATTTTAAGTTATCGAGGGCTATGCTCAAAATATTTGTTTAAGTTACAGAGGTTTTGTCCTTTAAGTAATAGAGGTTTTACGCTGTCAAGGGAAGGGAATTGAAAAAAATTTTAAGTTACGGAGGTTTTGAACTTAGCGAGGTTTAACTTATCGAGGTTCTACTGTATATTAAAATATCAAATTAATTAAATTAATATTAGAAAAAAAAAAAAAAAAAAAAAAATTAATGAAAATTCGTTCTCTTTTGGAATATTTTTTTTTTTTTTTTTTTTATTAACTCAAAGGACATCAAAAGGTTCCCATTAACTCTCAGCTGGGAAGGGAGGGGGGCTCAAATTTATCTTTATCACCAATGGAAAGAAAGAGTTGCGCTTAAATTATATCATATTTCATTTCATCCTATTCGGAATCTTAATTAACTTGCAAGAAAGAATGAAAAAGTTTTCTTTTTTTTTTATCTCTCTTTTCTTCTTTCTAAAATAATAAGTAATATATATTGCAATATTTATCATCATTTTTTTTGTTTTTTAAACCAAAACATTTTGCTGATGATATTCAAGGTATAAATAATTATAATGAAGAGATGTATAAAAAAAATCTGGTGTGACTGTCGCACAGCACACAACTTTCTCTTACCTTCGGTATTCGAAAGTTGTGTTCTGTGCTTGTCACACCAGATTTTTTTGTGTCGAGATATATTTAGTTTCCGCCGATATATTAGAATTCAAGATGGAAAATTTATAAACGTGGGAAAATATTTATATTTTGTTACCATTTCTCCTATCTTTCCTATGAAGTACAAGAGTAAAGTGGTCTTCAGAAGATTTCAATGACAAAATGAGAATATACATTTTAAAGAGCATCTAAAAAATAATTATTTTTTAATTTTAAATCAAAATCGTCAGAGCGAATTTTGAGAAAATCGAAAAAAAAGTGAAAAAGTATATCAGTAAAGTACTAGTACTCTTTGGCAGATTTTGATTAAACGCTTATTTCCACGCTCCAAGGGGGTGTCTAAATTAAATATAAAATTTCAATCTCAAGGCTCATTTCCTTCATGCTTCAAATTGAACACAGATTGACACACCGATAGACACACACAGACAGACAGACCATGTCTCGAAAACCACTTTTTTGGATTCAGGGGACCTCAAAACGTGAAGATCCATCACAATCTCGACATCGAATTTTTGACATGAATCCAACACTTTCTCTCTTTATATATTAACATATGTAGAGGTAAGAGAAAGTAATAGGAGTGAAGAAAAAGATGTATTCTAAAAATAACACAGAAGAACAGTGATTTTGTTGCCGGGGTATTTGAAGCTATATTTGTGTAGCGCTGATTCCAAAATGCAATCAGTTTTGCGCCATCATCTCTAGTTTTAGAACTATAGAGAAAATTAAATTTTAATAGAAAACGTCTTCAATAGCGGTTCTAATTTTGAATTACCTAAATTAAAGCGTTACCCTTTAAAAATACGCAGATAGATGAATTACATAGAAATAAAAAGTCTAAAATCTTAGAAAAATTGAACCGCTAATTCAATTTTTTCCATCCCTGAATGCAAAAACCAGTTCTAAAATTCTTTGGCTTTCCAAAAATAATTCATTCTTGAAAATCTATTTAACTGTTATTATCACCAAAATTATGAATAAAATAGTTAAATATTGTACTTAACAGTTATGTTTATTCCTAGGAGATCTCTACTGTCAGTGGGAGAGCAAAGCGCCTAAAAGATAGGCAGCCAAAGTGTCTGTTTTTTATAACTGTTTTGTTACTTTCTCTTACCTCTATATATGTTAATATATATAGAGAGAAAGTATTAGATTCATGTCAAAAATTCGATGTCGAAATTTTGATGGATATACACGTTTTGAGGTACCCTGAATCCAAAAAAAAGTTATTTTCTCAAAATCGTCTGTCGGTGTTAAATTTTAAGCATGAAGGAATTGCTCAATTCCTATGCTAGGACGCTATGAGCTATGACGCTGAAATTTTATATTTAAGTTAAGAACCTCCCTGGAGCGTGAAAATAAGCTTTTAAACAAAATCGGCCAAAAAGTACTTGTACTTTACTGATGTACTTTTTGAGTATTTTTCGATTTTCTCAAAATTCGCTGCAACAATTTTGATTAAAAATCAAAAATCAATTATTTTTTATATACTCTTTAAAATGTATATTCTCATTTTGACATTGAAATCTTTTGAAGCACACTTTACTCTTGTACTTCATAGGGAAGTTAGGAGAAATGGTAATATTATATAAATATTTTCCCACACTTATAAATTTTACATCTTAAATTCTAATATATCGTCGGAAACTAAATATATGTTGACACAAAAAAAATCTGGTGTGACAGGCACAGAACACAACTTTAAATTACCGAATGTAAGTGAAAAAGTCATATCAGATTTTTATAGAATACATTTATAAATAGTCACACCACTCACATCAAATTTCTC
This sequence comes from Euborellia annulipes, assembly GCA_023213315.1. Taxonomy (NCBI): domain Eukaryota; kingdom Metazoa; phylum Arthropoda; class Insecta; order Dermaptera; family Anisolabididae; genus Euborellia; species Euborellia annulipes. The sequence goes on from JAKCPI010015307.1 coordinate 29,441, forward strand.
TCTCATCGACCTCATTTTTTTTTTTAAAAGTCACATCAGATTTTTTTATTTGATCAAACTTGTAGCATTTTTTTTACCCTCGATTTAATTAGATCCTTCACTTTACTTTTTATTTTCTCTCTCTCTCTCTTTATTTGCATTTTAACACCTTCATCTATATAGATACGGCCTCTCCAAACTTTATCTCATTTGTATTTATTTGTATTACTTTTAACAAACAAAAAAAAAATTTTTTTTTCTTTTGTTTATCTTTTGTAAATTTATAATTTTTCTTTTCCTTCGTTATTTTTTATATTTTATTTAACAATCACTCTTTTCATATAACTTTCTTTCTTATCTCGTTTTTATTTTTTATTTTTTCTTTAGTATTTCACCCTCTCTCCATTTTCTAGGACCCCAACTCTATTTCGACACATTGTTCCCTTCTTTTCTTTCTCTCTTCTCTTTCAGTTCTTTAGGCCATCTATTTAATTCAAACACACACACACTGTTAACTTTTTGCCCTCGCTTAAAATATTTAACACTATTAAATTCATTCTCACTTAACGTTAAAAACAATAATTAAATTAGAAAGGAAAAAGTAAGAAGGAGAAAAAAAAATATTAATTTAATAATGAGAAAATTATTTTAATTTTTCATTAAGTGAAGACAAAAAACAAAAACAAAAAAATATCTCTGATTCTGACATTCAAAATAATCATTAAATATGATGACGTATTCTTAAGCTTGTACTCTTTAATTTTTACTTTCTCTTACCTCTATATATATGTTAATATATATAGAGAGAGAAAGTATTGGTTTCATGTCAAAAATTCGATGTCGAGATTTTGATGGATATACACGTTTTGAGGTCCCCTGAATCCAAAAAAGTGGTTTTCGCGACATGGTCTGTCTGTCTGTCTGTGTGTCTGTGTGTCTGTCTGTGAACAAAATATCTCAAGAACGAGAAGAGCTAGGAAGTTGAAATTTTATATTTAAGTTAGGCATTCACATGGGACGTGACACGAAGCTTTTGAACAAAATCGACCAAAAAGTACTAGTACTTTACTGATGCACTTTTTCAGTTTTTTTCGATTTTCTCAAAATTTGCTCCAACGATTTTTTTTAAAATTCAAAAATCAATTATTTTTTAGATTCTCTATAAAATGTATATTCTCATTTTGCAATTGAAATCTTCTGAAGACCACTTTACTCTTGTACTCCATAGAAAAGATAGGAGAAATGGTTGCCATGGTAACAACATATAAATATTTTGCCATACTTATAAATTTTACATCTTAAAAATCGAATGTACCCTACTGTCGGAAACTAAATACATGTCGACACAAAAAATCTGGTGAGACAAGCACAGTACACAACTTTCGATTACCGAAGGTAAGAGAAAGTTGTGTGCTGTGCGCCAGTCACACCAGATTTTTTTAATTTAAAAGATTTTATTTTTTAAAATAAATGAAGACATATTGCCCCCTCTGCCCCTTCCTATAGGACAGCGGTTCCCAACTTTTTTTGATGTACGACCCACTTTTTCTGTAAAAAAACCGCTGAGGCCCAGTCACTGGCGGATCCAGAGGAGTTTTTCGGAGGTGATAATTTGGTGTGACTGGTCGCACAGCACACAATTTTTTTATTATCGGTAATTTAAAGATGCATTCTGTAGTTGTTTACCAGAATTTATATACAAATCAAATTTTTAAGTATTAATTTTTAAAATTTTATATTAAAAACACAATTTTTTTCCCCAAAAAAATATTTTTCTCAAATCTCAGGGGGGTAAATTACCCCCTTTACCCCCCCTTTTATCCGCCCTTGGGCCCAGTTTATATGAGGCCAAATCGAACGGTTTGAAAAATTTTAATTTTTGATTTCCTCCATTTTTTGATATTTTGTAGTACCCCTTAAAAAACCCGTCCTGGTAAATTTTGAGATTTTTTGAAGATCGGTTTAGATTTTGAAAAAACCCACTTTTTTTTCTCATAACTCTTACAAATGGTCCAATTTTCAACTTTTTTTTTTATTTTTTTATTTTTTGTGTAGTTTTCAAGAAAAAAAATACAATTAATTTTTCTGAATAATTTTTCTGTGTCATTTTCAAATTTCAAAATTTTTGTCATTTTCTGAAAATAATTCGTATTTCGATATTCCTGAAAATTTTTGGTAACAAACAACTATTTAATCCACAACTTTTCAGGCGGTTCCGGTCGTGGGTATTCCATGGCTACTATTTTTTTTTTTTTTAATTTGAAAATTAGACAGAAAAATTTTTCGAAAAAAATTAATTGTTATTTTTTCTTGAAAACTACACAAAAAAAAAAGAAATTTCAAAAAAAAAAGAAGTTGGAAATCGGACCATTTTTGTAGGAGTTATGAGCAAAAAACCGAAAAAGAGGGTTTTGTCAAGATCTGAACCGATGCATCGGTTACTAGTACAATCTCTTTGGAGCAAGCAAGTGGAGGATAAATAATTTTTAAACTCATAAATCTCACCCCTCAGATACCAATTTCAGGCTAATTCTTTTTATAATTATACAGAGATTATAATATCCCAATTATCAGTATACAATAGAGAATACAATACCGATATTACTACTAGGATAACCGGGCAGTGAGAGAGAGAGAGAGAGAGAGCTATTATTAGAATCTATATCAATATATCACTATAATAGAACCTTTATCACTAAAACTGGAAGGGAAACTGGAATCTAGATGACTTAAGTTACTAGAGCTAAATAGGAGAGAGGAAAGCTGGGGCTTGTAGAGAATATCTAGGCTTGAAATTGAAATAATCCTATCATATAATAGCGATTTAATCGTTAAATTTCTGATGATCCCTTTTAAGATATACTCTATACTATAAGATTATTATAAACTAGCCGCGCTGCCCGCCTTTGGTCACCATGGAATCTCCCCAACCAAAACATTTTGTTTCAAAAATCCTACAGGCTGTATGTAGAGTGAGATATTCAGGAGGACAGACAGACAAACATAAGATGGCGTTAGGGGTCTTAAAAATTTAGCCAAAAAGCCCAATTATTAGGAAATCTTCCAATTTGTACTCAGAGTGCCCTTACCACTAGTCGGGCTGTAGTCTAGTGGTAAGGGCAAATTGGAGGATCCGTGGTTCAACACCCGGCGGCACACCCTAATTTTTTCGGGTATATGAATTAATAAATATTTAATTATATAAAAACTATTCAGTTTTCCAAAAAATGTCAAAGAATAAAAACTTTTTAAAATAGGGTAATTTATTATAATATAAGAAAAAAATTGAAAATACGAGAAAGTAAATAAACAGTAATATAATAGTACACATCACAGTAAAATTGTTAATTTATTTAACAAAATAAACACATAATAATAAAAAAACGTAATATTTCTCAAAAACTAACCCTTAATTTCTAGGAGCATAGGAGGCTGAATGTATAAATAACAATGTGGAGAATAAGGCAGCCGAAAACAATTTAAAAAAAAATATATATATTTTTTTTTTCACTTTATTTATTATTGTACAATTGTCATCGTTTCGGCCGATTTTTCCCGCCTTCATGAGGATAAATATTATGTTTGCCTCAAGCTTAGGGGGGCTCTTAGTAACTCCTGACATGTTGGTGAAAACATTCCTTACAACTTTTTCGCTCAATATGTTAAAAAAGTGTAAAAAATTTTAAATATGCAACTTTTTGCAAAATTCACCAAAAATGCAATATATAAAATTGATATCATAGTGCCAAGAGGGCATGATTGGGATGAAAAATTGGTTTTCTTGTACGTATATGTTAGGAAATATAATATGCAATTGCATAGGAATCCGGGCTTTAGTTATGTATAATAAATATAATTTTGTATCTTTTGAGATCGCCTCTGGCTCTGCGTTTTGATAAAAACAAATAAATAAAAATTTGCGATCTTTTTTAATCGCCAACGGCATCAAATTCGATCACGGGAGGAAATTCCCGATAAATTAAATGTCTGAACATAAGATGCTTATCTTTTAACGATATTTTGACAACAAAAAACAAGTGGTGTGACTGTCGCACAGCACACAACTTTCTCTTACCTTCGGTAATTGAAAGTCTGTGTTTGTCACATGTCTGTGTCGACATGTATTTAGTTCCTGACAGTACAGAGGTTCGGTCTCCTTCCTCCAGCTCAGAGACCAAACTACGCCTCTGAGGCATCCACCAAATTGACCTGGGGACCAGCAAGACTGGCGACCCCGTAAACAAACTAACTCAACTTGAAAATGGCTCCAAAAGGAGAGCCGAAACGTCGAGTAAATCTCAACATCACAGGCGACTTAACCCGAGAACACTTATCTTTGCAGAAACCTTCCAGAATATATATATTTTACTGGATGACGTTCCACACACCGACGCACAGTGTTTCCAAATCACGAAAACGTGGTCAAAAGTCGAAAACATTATTTAATCTCTCTGAAATTCAAAATACACAGGTTTTTGAGGTCGCTGATTTAGAATTTGATATTATTAAAAAAAAAAATATGGCGTTGCCAATATGGGGAACTTAAAAAAAATAATTCGATTTCAATAAAAATGGGTATTGGGTGGTTTCCGAGGTAGCTGATTTTGAATAATTAATAACAAAATAATTTTTTTTTTTTATTAATCTTTTTCAGCATCTTAGGCCATATAGACTTTAAATGATACACATTATTTAATACGATTCATTTGTGGGGGTCCAAGCACATTTATTTATGTCAAATTAATTTAATTACAATTTTTTATTTAAGGTTCAGGAAATCTCAAATGAGCAACGCAGCTAGTTGTTTTTTTTCAATTTTTATTTAAATGCAAAGTGCCAGGGCCAACGTTTCGGTCGCATATAGGACCATCATCAGGGCCAAGCCATTGTCAATGTATTATTCCTCATGGTCATATTGGCCAAATAAATTATTAATAATGCAATAAACTCAATGACCAAATTATTAGAAACTGTGTGTTATTATCAAGGGCGGATACAAGGGGGGTAAAGCGGGTAATTACCCCCCCCCCCCCGAGATTCGAAAAAAATACCTTTTTTTCGCAAAAAATTTATTTTTAATGTAAAATTTTTAAAATTAATACTTAAAAATTTGCTGTGTATTTATATTCTGGCAAACAAGTACAGAATGCGCTTTTAAATTACCGAAATTAAGAAAAAATTGTGTGCTGCGCGACGAGTCACACCAGATTACCCCCCCCCCCCGAGAAACACCTCTGGATCCGCCCTTGGTTATTATGGACTGAGAGTGAGTGACTCACTACCTACTACGCCAAACCCGGGGGCCTGCTTTAATTATTTACACTTTATTTTAAATTAAAATTAGGCATACAATAAAAATAGGGTCCGACCGAAACAAGATTTTCAGCCGAAACCGAAACCGAATAATCGGCCTCGAACTTAGTTTCGGCCGAAACCGAAACTTGTATTTCCTATAAAAGATTATTATTATTTTACCTTTTTTTTTGGGGAGACTAAATTTTTTCCCGCACCTTTTCCGCTTTTGCAAATCATTTGACCTTTTTTTTTTGCATGCGAGTCTCATCCCATCTTTTCAGTCTCAGGTTTCGGCTACTTTTTGGCCGAAACCGAAACTACGGCTGAAACCAGGATTTTTGGCCGAAACTGGCCGAAACCGAAACCGAATATTCGGTCGGTTCCTAAATAAAAATGAAAAGGGTGAAGTGTTAGTTAGGAAATAAGTATTAGTGAACCTCCAGAAAGGATAGGCTGGGCACCACTGAGTTAGACCAATATGGATAATAAAATTTTTTTAATTACTCTACGCTCCTGTTACGTCTTTTTCGGCATCTAAGGCCATTTAGACCACATCCCTCTTGATTTCAAATGATTGATTACCAATTCATTTTCTCGCTTTGGACGGTAAGCGAACCTCAGACCCCAGGCAAGAAAAAAAGTCCTTGAAATAATACATATAATCTCTTATTTAAACGACATAGTTGTTTAATAATTCGCAAAAATTCTTGATATATTTTTTTATTCAAGGGTCAAGATAATAATCCCTTAAAATGTTAGTAGTTGAGAGTATAATTAATTTTCACTTAGCGTGACAAAAAAAGATAAAAAAACAAAAAAAACAACGAGCGATATTTCATATAACCACCTGTCTATCTCCTATAATTAGTTTCCAAATAGGGCAAAGATATATAATATAAAATTTTTTAAGAAGGTGTAGGGATGGATATTCATTCTAATAAATGCAGGGATTTCAATTGGAAATTTAGATCTTATCAGTAATGGAATTACAATAAATTAACCTTAAATCTTCCCCCTCCCGCCCCTTTTACGGTAATAAATAGAGCGGTGATTAGTAAAATTCATATTTAATTAAACTCT